>JAYXIM010023363.1:0-78680 GCA_037575425.1 Anastrepha fraterculus | reverse complement strand
TATAGGGAATCACGCTGCTTCATCCAAATAATGATGACACTGTACTTTTGTGTTTTAAATAGTTAATTTATATTTATTGCTTTAGCTGCCTGACAACACGTTGCTTCGTACACGCTTTAAAATGGAATAAAAAAAAAACCGAGTATCTTCAAATTCAATAGATACATAGGTTGCATATATGAAAAGAGCAAAACAAAAGATAAAGTGTTATAGTTTCTTCTCTTTTTAATCATTGTATTTTTGCTTCAGTTCGTTAACCCCACAGTGTTGCTTTTTACTGTAGTTTAAGAGAATTAAAAGAAACAAAGAATTCAACACATACTTACTCCTGTTTTGCAGCAAGTAAAAATTCGTTGCGGTTTTCTTCAGTCCAGAACTAAGAGTGTCTTGACAATTTATTCTTATACTTCAGCTAAGCTAATTCTTAATCTAACATATTGCTGACCTAGCGGTTCGCACGGTGCAGCGGCGGTTATATACTAACGCTTCTGCGCATGTGTCATCTGATACGCATTGCTAGCGTATTGCAGTCAGGTAGCTGCCTTAACTCCTCCCCCTTTAAAGATCTGCGTCCCGCAGATGACAGCGTTGTAGCCGGGGGGTTTCAGTTGTGGCGGAGGAAGCAGGAAATTGATGAATTTCAGCTACACTAACAATTCTGGGTATATCTACTCCTGTGGTGATTTTCCGCCAGATCATATAGCAGGCTGATGCTAAAATTATAAGGACAATTCCGTCCGTTGCCCAAGAGAGGTGAAAATTCCAGGAAAGCTTCTTAAGTTGATTTATGTTGTCCAGACTGAGTCCATGAATGTAGGATAAGCTAACCTTTAAGCCATCATTTGTGACATTTGACAAAACAGATGGTAGTACTTGTGAAGTTCTAGCAATCGTGCTTGAAAATGTTTGATTGCCCCATGCACCGTCTCGTTATTAATGCGAATGAGGAAGGTGCCGTTTAGCGTTGCCGTTTGGTTTTTGCCCCACACTATTCCTTGAAAATTATTGTAGTCAAGAATATTGTATTTTCCTCGATGAGTTCTATAGTAGTGCCCTTATCGGGCTCGAACTGGCAACGGGCATTGCCTCCTTTGATCAACCTTGGCAAACAACTATTCTCTGGTAGTTTTTCTATTGAACTTCTGTCACAGATAGTCTAATTGTTAATGAAGAAACAGTTTGTCGTCACGCCATAAGTTTCATCTCGGTTGATAAGGACTTTTCTGTACTCAAGAACTACGCGCCTGCCGTCCAATGCTGTAGGTCTAGCTAACAGAAGCCGGTATTGTTCAGGTTTGACTTTTGGCACCGAAAGTACATAGAGAAGAAGGGTGCCGTTGGAGTAAAAGGATGGGCTTGCGTATTCTGCGGCTTCAACCAGGTTCTGATATGGTAAGGCATTCTCTTCGAAAAGTATTCTTTCTATTTCCTCTCTATCCAATAGGTATGTATCAACAATTCCGGATTTCGCCATCTGAGCTGCACGTACGATTTCTGATACTTGCTCCTTTAGAAGTAGAACCTTATTGAATATAATTACGCCCCAACCTTCTGCATTAATATTTTCGTGTATTCTACCATGTCGTTTGTCATCTGGATTACTTCTTGCGTCGCATTAAATAACTTTTTGTTTATGACGTATTGGTTATTGTCATTCGTCATCCATTCGTTTTGGTTTTTAACGATATAATCCCAATCTGCGGCATCAGGGGATCCCGCAATCCATTTCCATGCGGATCCAATCCAATTGATGGATCGTGTTTTTCTTGTTTTTTCTCTTGTCAATTCAATGAGGCGCAGACGTGTCGATGAGTGATTTGGCTGCTTCTTTTCCGATCCTCTTCTTGGACAGACTTGTTAATTCTGCCAACACGGTGTCGAAGTATTTTAGGTCAATAGCGTGGATTAATTTAAAATGGCCGCTGATGACATAGGCGCTACCGTGCTCCACCGTAACAATTGGGGATTCATATTGAAAAATGCTGAATCCGATTGAGGCGGGGATTAGCATTAACCTATCTTGCAATGAAATTTCAAGTTTAAAGATATTCTTATAATAATTTGTTCTAAAACTATTGTAGTGCTTTAAACTTCTAGGCAATTTTAATGTGTTCTATTTTTCTTTTAAATTTTAGTTTTACTTTCAAATTAGCATTAACCTATCTTGCAATGAAATTTAAAGTTTAAGGATATTCTTAATAATTTCTTCTAAAACTATTGTAGTGCTTTAAACTTCTAGGCAATTTTAATATGTTCTATTTTTCTTTTAAATTTTAGTTTAACTTTAAAATTTTGTGTATTAATTCTTATTTTAACATTCCATTTAGAAGTTAAAAAAAAAAAAAAAAAATTTTTATTATAATTTTTTCCTTCTTTAAAGTGCCATTCTTTTTCTGAAAAGCTCTCTATTCATTTCATCATTCCCATGAGGAGTCGAACCCCGATATTCAAAGAATATCCACCAATTTTCTGGGTTGCGAGAGTTATTTTTATTGTATTTATTTTTTATTTCAACGTGCCAAAAAATATTTGTATTTTTAATTTTTATGTGCCTTTTAAAGTGCCATTTTTATATATTGTATATATATGTTAAAGTGGTGCACAAGTCGACATATATGTGCTTTCAAGTCATTTGCTAAATTCACACACCAATGCAGTGTTTTGTTCTCAACTAACAGTAACAGGCAATAGCAGCTAGAGAGAAAACCAAATCATGCTTTTGTATGACTTGTTTCTCTCTCAGCATTGTCACTACACACATATTTCGGCAAGATAGCAAGAAAAGCAATGACACTGAAAGGCAATGAAAAACAATTCGATTCAAACAAGTGAATTGTGCCAAATGTGGATTATTTACTTACATGAATTCCTGATATTTTAAAATCAAATAGGCAGTTAATGTTTGGTATGATGGTTTTGTAGAATAAAAATTAAATTCTGATTAATATTTGAATATAACTTACACTTTGCCTGCAAATATTCTTCTGCTCACTTTATTGGCTTTTAAATTTACTAAAAGCTGTCTTATTTCATAACTTCAATAGCTTTAAAAATTATTCATCGAAAGTTTACCGTTATTTATTAATATTCTCCCCTTAATACGCAAAAGTGCGCGGGGAGCGAAGAAATGTGTATGTTTGCAATTTTCATACATCTCGAAGGTGTGCTAATACTAAACATCTGCATGAATGGCAGAAAATCGACGTTCGAATGAACAATGCGCAAATTGAGTTGAGTGAATTCGAATGCGACGCGCAATTTATTTGAGTGAGTGAGTACGCTAGCGTCGTACAATGTCTCACTCAACTCAAACGAAAAGCAATGAATTGAACGAGTGAGAACGCGTAAAAATTAGAGGGTTGGTTTTGAATGTATTCGAATGCAAGACAGATTTTTTATTAATGCGTAGAACACAAAGCGTACAGAAAAAAAAGAAAATAAAAGAAAAACGCAAGTCAATGTATTTTACATACTTATATATACATATATACTTATATTTATTTTTCCTATATCTAATTATAGTATAATAATATGTACATATGTAAGCCTATATTTATACATGTATTTAGTTTACATATTTGAGTGCAAAAACATTATTTTGTTAATGTTTTCTGCATTAGTTGCAATAAGACATCGTTTTTCGGTAATGAGATTTCTTGCGTCTGAAAATGTCCTCTCAGAAGCCGCGCTGCTCGCTGGAATACAGAATATTTTGCAACTGGTTTTATAAAGGAGCGGAAAAAATGTTTGGTGCATATTCCACCAAGCTAATGGATCAAAATCTACAGTATATGGAACACTTATATTGGAATATGATGCTATTTCTTGATCTATTTGGTCGTAATCTGAATCGACTTGAACTTCTATGAAGTCAGCAAACTCATCGTTATCTATTGGTGCTTGAGTTGGGCTACAAACATTTTCTATGAAGAAATGTTGCATTATATTTTTGCAATCATTGACTACATCCTCTTTTTCTGCAGTTGAAAATTGTAGCAATTTGTTTGTTGGTGGGAAAAGGTACAGAGCTATGTTATGAAATTTGGTTAAGTTTGGTATTATTGTTGTTGAGATTTGGCTATTTAATGCGGATTTGAGTAACTGAATAATTTCAATGTCAGTGTTATTGATCTGGTAACTTTTCTTTAACTTATTTATATTTGGAATAATTAGATGTATGGTTGGACGTTTAGTTGCTTCCAGTTTTTTTGAAACATTTTCAAAAGGTTCCAATACCTTAACTATTGCACCTAAATGATTAAAATTTATGCCTTCTATTCTATCTAATTGGTTTTTATCCTCTAGAACTGTTACAAGTTCGATCCAATTAATTTCTACTGATTTTAAAAGGTAGAAAACTGTATTCCAGCGAGTGGGGCAAAAACTTTTTAGCGAAAATCCCAACGAGGAATTCATTCCTGATTTTTTGACTTAAAAGTATTTTAATTCTAATACTAAAGCTAAGCCCGTGTGCTTGCAACGTGACCAATTCTTTGCTGAGTAGGCGTTTCCCACGGGAACGCCAATCGCTTTGCTCCACTTGTATAAATGAATGTTAATTCTGAAAATTAGTTCAATATTACGTGTTACTTTTTACATGTTACAGTTCAGAAAATTTACCGCAGTTTTGCACCCTTTCTTCATTGAACGCACGTTGAATTTAAAAAACCCGTTTTATGCAGCGCTCTTACCAATGCAAAGCAATAGAAATCCAAATGAAATATCAATCAATAGGAATACGAAGAAGAATGAGTGTAGAGTGGTGAATAATGCTAAATTTAACCGATGTTTAGATCGACTAAACTACTATTCATGCCCTCAAAATCAAGTATCACGAAATATCAGAATTATAATGATCAATTAAAATTGAAGTGTTTCATGCTGCTAATATAAACCGTTAAGTCATTTCGAAAATAAGTACTCTATGCATTCTGTTGAAGAACTAACTTTGACAATTAAATAAATAACACCGGTATTTTGTTTGAATTTTCTTTTTAGATTGTCTGCCAATACCACGTCTATGAATACAGAGAATTCAACAGGAAGTGAGAGATCAATTTTCAGTGTTACTGAATATAATTTCAGTGTTGCCAATATACTCTCAGTGTTACCAAATATACTTTCAGTGTTACCAAATGTACTTACATATATAAGAGATACTTAAATAGTGTTGCATAATGTTATTATTTGAATAAGGGTATTCCAACACATTCATTCACCTAATAAACTTCTTTAAAATCTATATTTTGACTTTTCGTAGACGAATTCAATTGGCGCATTTTCAAAATGTTTAACGTTTCCATAAATTATCATCGGCTAATCCGTTCCAAATATATCTGACTATATTATCCCCACGGGCCTCCGATAACATTTTATAATAGAATTCTACTAATTTCTCGCTTCATCATTCGTATATGAGCATCCTCTGAACTTTGTGTTTACCCTTGATGTTTTTAGTATCCTAAATATTTTTGTATTGGTATTTCATGCGCCTTCGAAGTATCGTTTTTGCTTTCTCTAACAAAAAATGTCGTAGCGTTATATCGAACGTTCGATAGATACAGCTCGACACCACTTTTGCTCTCGTTTTTCATTTTCTCAGCTGTTTATTTCCTCAAAATGTAAGTTAAAAATTTAAATTTTTTTTGAAATTTGAAGTTGTATATAGTTAATAATACAATATATACAGGAACCTTCGTATACGCCAATGCTTCTTTCGAAAATGCTTCTAGCCTTACTATGAATATCGTTGAAAAAACATTTTCCTACGTCGGTCTTATTTTCGCGTAATCGATACGGGGTCATAAGCCATGGCTCAAGAGGGTATCCAGAATCCCCTAAACATATACATATTTATTCCCGTCACTTAATTTTTTCCTATTAATTACTCGTCTAAAAGCCACGAACTTGTATCGGGTCCGGGACTGTGTTATTAAATATCTTTTTGACAAATCTATAGATGATGAACAATATACAAGAGGTTTTAAACACTTTTAAATTTTCGAGGCTTCTCAAAAAACTTTCTGAGAATTTCCTCATCAGTTAAATCAATGCGATGATGGATGTTCAAAGATGCAAGACCGTTGAGACGCTCCTGTCCCATTGTGTTTCTCAGATAATCCTTTATCCTTCTTAAGGTCGAAAACGATCGTTCTGGAGTTGCTGTTGTCACAGGTAACACTGCCAAAATTCGCAACATTTTGTTGACGTTTTTGAAAGTTTCATTATTCATGATCTGAAAAAATTGCTTCTGCTTAAAATCTCAATAGAAATATTTATTTACCTTATTCTGTTCAAATCCACAGTTAAATTGCTTTTTCTATATTAGGAGTTACTTACTGATAATGCATCAAGTGAATTTTCGATGTTCTGATTGCGGATTCGTTGTCTCCACATTTTGACTTCTGAAATGAAATTACTCTCGGAACAATCCAATACTTCTTCGTAAAATAGGTAAAGATCGGCGCATTTTTTTCATCAAATTCTTGTTTGAGAAACAGCTGTCCGAAACTTTGAAAGACTGTTTTATGTTTTTGAAACCGACTCTGTAGATGACAAATGTACGTATCGAGAAATGGAATGTAGAATGCGATTTTGTAGTATTCTTCAACTGTTTGCGTTTCAATGTTGCAACGGTATTTTTGTCCTGGGCATCGACGAGGCGTTTTCATTTCAATTTCGTATTTAGAACAAATTTCAGAAACTTTTTCATAAACAATGTGGAAGCTTGAATCTACGTTTTCCCGCTTTTCCTTGAAATCATTCAAAGCATCATCAGCCAATTTCGTTGCTTCTCCTAGATCTTGATTCTTCAACTGCAATTCTCGACTTAATGGTAGAACGAGGGAATTAATCGATTCCATTATTTGGCAGGACATTTGAAATTCGACTGTGAAAATTGCGGTCAAAAGTTGAGATGCTGTGCGTGAAGTATCTCGATCCTTCCATGTTTTTATTTCTTCTAACGCTTCAATAACAGCCGGTTGAAGTTCGACGTACGTTGATACAGCTTCATGAGATTGAGCCCATCTTGTAGGACAGATAGACTTCAATTTTTTTTCTACTTTTTTCACTTTTATTCGTCATTTTGGCAATTTCGTTCTTCAAGATGCTTTGTCTCTTGGGCCAGTGAAAAAATGCTTCAATTGATCCCACAGTCCCCAACGCGTTTTTAATACTGGTTACTTCGCAAGCTGCATTAATTGTTAAACTGAAGCTATGTGCAGCGCAATGCACATAAATTGCAAGAGGGAAAAATGATTTCAAATAAGCCTGTGCTCCGTGAAATTCGCCACTCATTGCTGGAGCTCCGTCATATCCTTGGCCATACATAAAAGAGCAATCTACGCCGATGTCGATCAGGTAATCCTTGATAGAATTCGCTAAAGCTTGTCCAGAAACGTCAGTTACAGGAACGAATCCAAGAAAATCCTCGCAGATATTATGTTCAGAATCTAAGTATCGTACGCAAATAGAAAATTGCTCTATGCTAGAAATGTCAGTTGATTCATCAGCCAAAACTGAAAATCCTTTTGATTGATTTATCTTATCAACGATTTTTCTTCTGATTACTTCATGGCAAGTTTCAATAATTTCTTTTGAATGGTTTTGCTGATATATGTTGCATTTTTTGGAGTGGACAGAAGGTTTTTCTTGAGTAATTCGTCACCTTCAGCTCGATATCGTAATAGTGCACGAAAATTCCCTTTCGTTCAAATATTGTCCTGTAGTTTTGTTATTCGTGTCAGATTCGTCGCCGTACAAACATCCGTCGTCTCTATGGCCACGAAGTGCAATTCCTTGACGTCCACACAAAATTACAGCGCTAACTATGGGTTTCAGTCTCTCATGATTTTCTTCTTTCGTTTTTTCAAGTTGCTTGTCAAATCGTTCATCGATAGATTTAGTTTTACCGAGCTGAATATCACGTAAATTTTCAATACCGACAACGGATTTTTTTATGGTAATCAAGGTTTTCGTGGTTTCGAAAAGTTTCTTTTGCGTGTTTCCAAGTATTAAACGGCTTTTTGATGAGTTTCCCTAGACTTACATTGCCTATTCCACCGGTTTTTATGCCAAAAGCTATGCAATACTTACAGTATGCACCGTTTTCTTTGGCAGAATATGCCAACCAATAAAATTCCTCAAGCCATTTTCTTTGAAACGATAAATTTTTTGTGGTTGATTTCGGAAACGAAAAATTAGCTGGTGGTACCCACGAATCATTGACGATGTTTAGAATTTCATTTGCATTTTTTTTACTCGAGAGTTTCGTTGTGGCTGAAGCTATGTCGTTTTTGAACGAGGGTGGAATTTCGTTTTGTATTGACGTATTTTTTTCGGCTGATTGTTTTACAGATTGTTCTAAAGTTTGTTCTACTGTATTTTCCTCAAGGTTCGACTTCTCTGTGTTTTCAATCTAAAACAATAAGTAAGAAATCCAGAATTTGTAGTTTATTTTTACTTTCATTCATATTGTAAATTATATTGTGAATTTTGAAACTAAAAATGATATTTCGTAGAGGTAAAGAACGTAAAAGGCCAACTACGTAGAGTGATACATTTCCTTAATCAAGCTCTGCATGTTGAGTTATAATAAAAATATGCACGAGTTAAAAAGATTTGGAGTGAAAACACTTGTATACACAGAATGATTGTTTACAGTAAAATATCTTGTACAAAAAACGTTAACTTTTTACTTACAGTGGGTGCTCAAATTATTAGAATCATACTGTAGAGGAACAAATTGCCGAGTTTAATGACGTGTAGTTGGCAAAAATGTTAGGAAATGCTACTTTTTTGTATAATGTGAAACATTGTAGCAATCATTGCTTTGTCGAAATTACCGTTCGATATATTTGGCTTTTTGTGAGCAGCTTTTTGCAAGAGCAAAAAATTCAGGTTCTTAATTGGCCAGGCAACTCACCAGACCTCAATCCAATTGAGAACCTTTAAGAGTCAACAAAGACAGAAATATCGAAAGATAATATTACAAATAAAGAACAACTGCGCGAAAGACTGCAAAATATTTGGAAAAATGACGACCAAATAAAAACAAACTGCTTAAAATGCGTTGAAAGCATACCCAAAAGGATTCCGGTTTTAATTGCTGCACGAGGTGCTCACGTAAAATATTGATTTTATGGATAGCCTGAAGTCCTTGGTTTCTAAAAACGTCCGCCGCTATATCCGAAATAAGAACTCTTAAATCGTCTAAACTTAACTGAGCATTTTGCGAAGTACTAGGAGCGGAATTTGAGGGAAGTGTGGGGGGCCTTACCAAATTATTCGGATTTGCCATTTTAATAAAAAAAAATTTTAACTGAAGCACAAGATAAAGACGTAATAAGTTTAAAAGGATACTTAAATATTGTTTTTATAATTCTTAATTAGATAGCTTACAGAGCTGCTCTCGTTCTGGTGTTGAAGGGTCCTCAATAGCGTATCACAGTTTTTAGCACAGGAAAAATCCTCTTTGTTGTATCAGGGCTGCTTCTCACTTTCACAGAATCACTTCTTTTATGTTTTTGCTTGGTGTTAATTTTTTGTTTTTTTTTTCCGTACTTGTCCTTTACGGATCTTTGTTGTATCAGGGCTGCTTCTCACTTTCACAGAATCACTTCTTTTATGTTTTTGCTTGGTGTTAATTTTTTTTTTTTTTCAGTACTTGTCCTTTACGGATCTTTGTTTATTGCGGCACAGGCTGGCACATATATGCCCCCGTTTTGCTTTTTCGCTACTTCGGAGCCTAGTTACCGACTTTTTTTCTTAATTGCTCGGGCGCCAGTTATTAATTCATAGAATTAATTTTATTTTTAAAAAAAGCTAGCGGACTTGTGTCCGCTTTTGACTTTATTTAACTGAATCCAACTTAAGATTAATTACATTATTTTTCTTACTTCTACATTACACCTATTTTGGCCATCAATATGCTGACTGTTGTTGACTCGTATTGATTGGTGATTTGCTGATTGATACATTTACTAATTTCATGTAAATGTTCGTGGAATGCTGATGCAGCGTCAGCGGTTATAACGAACTCACCGGATGCATTATCGGTGCCACTAACCCATGGGGTTTTTGTCCAATTCGAGGTTTTGTAAGGTGTGGTGTTAACTTACATAAATGGAAAAGTGTATGCACGTTCGTGTATATAAATATTTACATATATGGGGCATTCTTTCTGAACGTGAGACCCCCTGCCCCCAGAATAGATTTTGACGAAAAGAGGTCTATGAGGGCTTAAAATGTAGGTATTATGTTTACTTTCGAAAGCAAAGTGGCACTGCTTGAAATTCAAAATGGCGGATCCAATATGGCGGAAATTCTACAAAAATCAAACGAATTTGGTTGAAACATGTTACTTTAAAGCTTTTTCGGTCGCCAAACACGATTTTTAGACTCGATTTACATTTTAGAGTTCAGTACGAGCAACTTTCAGCGCAAAAGTTGACAGGTGTCACTATTGCTGTCAATAATTGAAAAGTCATTTAATTAAGTCTTTAAATTGGCTCTGAAGGTTGTATAAGTCGTTAAGCTTATTTTTTAACGTTCCAGCAAATTTAAGTTGATAACTTCATGCAAGTTATCACCGCAAAGTTTAAATCAGGGGACATTTAGATGTTCAGCGGAGTTATCCTGAAGTTATCCGAGATAATTTCCGAACTTAGTACAGATTCATTGTTATGATTTGTAAGTTGATAGATGATATTTCTACAGCGTAATGCTGTCAGTATAGTTGTTAAACTCTGAAGAGTTATTTATTTGTTTATTCGGTTCTTCTGAAGGAGTTCAAGATCGCATATCGGAGGTCAAATTTACGAGTTGACAATGGACAGTTGTTAAAATGGCGAATAACCACTGTCAATACTATTGTTGATTGAGAAAGTGAGTGTGATCGTGGAATGGAAAATCTTCTCATTTCATCTACTCATTTTTAAGAACTTTTTTGAGTGTCAACTTGAAAAAAATATTTCTTTAAGAACTGAATCATAATTGAATGATAAAAAATGTGATGAATAATCAGTGACCAATAAAAATAAATAATTAACTTGGAAATATGTAAAATTTTACTTAAAAATAAATAAAGAAAACACGAAATAGCATAAATCTGATGCACGAACTGCAAAATTGCGTAAGAATAGTACAAAAACCGTAAAGCTATAAAAATGCAGCAAAGTTCGCAAACTTTTTAATAAATTGAGCAGAAACTTAAGACATATAGTTAAAAAGAAATATAGATTATAAGAAAAGAGAACAAAAAACTTAAAACTAATAACAAATTAAGCATAGTTTGCAAAATAGCGTAAGTATATAGCGAGAACCGACAATTCACGAAAAACTAAAATAACCACAGCAAAACAACGTGAAATTAGTGCAGGAACCGCAACGTGTGAAACTCGAAAAAAATTCTTAAGATTACGTAACAATTGAACACAATTTATGAGATTACATAAAATTAAATCCAAGTCAACAATGCCTCTTATTCAATAGGCAAGTGTATTTCCAGTTGGAGCATTAGAGTACCTCTTAATCAGTAATTTTTTATTGTTTTGAACAATAAAACAATGATTTTTGAGTATTTGCGGAACAGCTGGTGCTTTGTCGAATCGTCTTTTAAGAAATCGTTCTACTTTTTCATGCATTTTTTTACTGTAAAAAAATTTTTTATACTTTTGAAATACGTTTGACCCCAGTTTACAAGTTTTTCGGCAGATAAAATAGCTTCAGATGGTTGGCACAAAAGACTATTTCGTGCTGCTTCCCTTTTAAACAAAGCTCCAATACCATCTGAAGCTGCTTTTCCGTGTGCAGTAGTATGTACATGCCATTCAGCTTTGACCCCAAAGTCTTCTTCATGATAAGCTAGGTTTATCATCTGAAATTTATTTTTAAAGTGTTGCTTTGCTCCGTCGCTGAAGTAAATGATTTTCTTAACATCCACTGTCTCCTTTATATAAGGAATTAGCATTTTTTGTACTGTATACACAGCGGCAGTGTCATGGCGGGTACTGGCTGATAAAAATACCAGACTCTTGTGTTTGATTTCTGATTTTTCTTTATAGTAAAAGACTACAGGAAAGACTGTGCACTGTGTGTTATTGAAATGAAACGCTTGTGATGTATCTTGGACGACGTACTTGTAGTTTTCAGAAAAATCTAAAATTACAAGCACTTCGCCATCATCCAAACTGACCTTCTTATCGTTAAAAAACTGAGACTGCTGTTTTGATAAAAAGGAGTGAGGTTTCAAAAGTAATAACTTATTGCACAGTTCTTCCGTAAATTCTAATGCAGATAGAATTTGGGTTTGTAGTGTCGAACGGTCTGTACCAGTCCACGCACTAAATTGCACATGGTGAATACTTTTTTCCTCTAATAAAGATTGTACATATTTTGAGAAATCTTCAATGCCTGGACACTCATCGCATTCAGAAAGAAAACAATTCTCACTAGGATTAGTACAAGTTAAGAGCTGTAAGCAATCTTTATAATTTTTAATTGGTCTTTCGGAATTCTCAGTAAGTTTAGAAATGTTTATTGCCTCCAACATCAACTTACAATTCTGATGAATAGTGCATACGCAGACAGAATGAGTTCCGCTACCACCAGCAAGGATACACTGTTTTGGCCGAAGTTGTGCAACTGAAACTTACAGAAAATTCTGGATGTTTTTCTTTATATGTGCAAAAGAGTCCCTTTAAATCTAAAAGTAGAAGACGTTTTTGCATGGAACAGCGCCCTTCTTCAGTTTTTACAGAAACAACATCTTTTTTTCCAGGCATTATTTTACTGTTTTCGTCGCTAGTGTAAAATTCTACTATACTTTCAACAATCGGATTAGGTAATGCTTTACCAGCCTTTGATGTAGTTTCTGCAAAAACTCCTTTCGCAGCTCTAAGGTCTGTAGCTTTTTTAGCGAAACACCAACTGCAACCAAATTCCTGTGATATCTTATTGGCACTCCAAGTTTTTGGAACTACAGTGAGAATACTTAATCTTAGAGACTCATTATTCCCCAAGGAAGCAAACTTTTCTTTTAAATCGTTCAACATGTCTTCTAACTCAATTTCTCTTTCTGAACGAATTGCGGGACTTGCTTCTTCGCATTCCATATCAATACTTACCTGACTTTCATCCATCAGATTCTCGGATTTTTCAGAGTTTCTATTATTGTCTTTAGATCCAGGATTTTTGCGTCTACATTCCCAGCAGATTTTAGCATTATCAGGAACATCAGGAAATTTTCGTTTTAGGTTTTGAGAGATTTTTCTCAAATCCTTACCTTTGTGATTGGAAACGCCAAAAGCTTGGTAAGGATTAAAACACCTATCAAAATGAACATCTTTGTTGTTTGACATATTGAAGAATAAAGATTATATAGATTAGAAAAAGCAAACAATAAGTAAACAATAAAATTATAATTTGGAACGTTCAATTATAATTTTATGCAAAGTGTGCTCTAATCTAAAAAAGCATATATAATTCCCAAAATTTTTATCTTACAAAAATATTTTTCCATATTGGATCCGCCATTTTGAATTTCAAGAAGTGCCACTTTGCTTTCGAAAGTAAACATAATTACCTACATTTTAAGCCCTCATAGACCTCTTTTCGTCAAAATCTATTCTGGGGGCAGGGGGTCTCACGTTCAGAAAGAATGCCCCATATATATGTATATCACAATTTTATTCTTATCCTACAAACGTGCATACATTTTTTCCATTTACTTACACTGCGCAGGCGATTGCTATTAACCAAACCACAAATAGAAATTTATAATGCAAACAATTGGCTTCTTAAACTATGGCATATGCACATCTTTCTGGTTTGGATTAATCGCACTGATCCTGTGACACATTTATTGGCCACACAATCATATCAATTCACTACACAGTGTATAAACAAAAGCTATGACCAACCGCACTGGTCAGCCTTTCCATATCTTTAACACATTCACTGATTTAATACTTATCGAGTCAGATGCAGACCCCTTTTAAATTTCGTGATTATACAACTTTCGCCGTTTATATTGCTGTATATAAGTTAAATTTTCATTTATTAATTTGAGTTTTTAAAAATTATTGCGTGGACAGGAGTCCACGTCTTTTCTGTTTATTGTTCACTTAAAAACTGATTTTACAAAATATTCTTACATCGATGTGCTCGGTGAAGTTAACATGTTGCGCAGGTACAGCTTCGGGATGTGAATGTATTACCTCGTTCCAGTTACTGTAAGTGGTGGTATTTATCATAATATCACTTTTGAAGGTTATTAAAAAGGTTCCTTTGGTCAATATTGTCACGTTATCACTGTGTATTATCGCATTAAGATTATGCCATCATCGATTTGTTCAATAGCGGACATATTGGACTTGCATTCTGTGTGGTGTTGGTTAAGTAGTTGTCTTACACAAGGACTTTCTTTCAAAGGTTGGCAGAAGTTTGCTATTACAGCCTCTTTGCATTTGCAGAGTGGAATATATTCTTTCTGGCATTCGGCTACAAGGTGTGTCTCCAAAGAGATAATCCTTCCTTCATGAACAACGGGCAGTAACTTTACACTAATACAAATTCTAGCTATTTTTGGGAATTTTATAACGAAATAAATAAACTGTGTATTTTGATATATTTTAACTTTAGAAACAGAAAGTAGATCGCTTATACTAGTGTTTGTAGAGTGCTCAGCAGCCAGCATATCGTTTATTTCGATGCCATTAAGTAGGGCGGGATTGATTACGTTTACCCTTCCTAGAGCTATTGATGTTACAATGGTTTCTAGTTCCATTATCACCGCTCTATTTCTAGTACTCACTAAAGAAAAGAGATTTCCAGTGTCAATTTGCGTCTGTTTTGCCTAAGTTAGGAGCTTGTTAACTGTCGTCGTCAATTCATTAATTTGTCTCTGTGTAACTAAATTAATTGCTGTCTGCTGTTCATTTGCTTCTATTAGAGCTTCGGCTCTGGTCTCGATGGATTGAAAGTCATCTAAGTCCGGGGTACTGGTTATGTATTTTAATGCCGTCCCTAAGACTTTAATACTTCGCGCATATCGGTGATGTATTTTGACTGCGTCCAGTAGTTTTAATATTTCATTAGCGTCATTTCGGAGAAGTTGCCTGGCGTGCGAATGTGGAAATTGTTCTAATATCGTGTCCTTCCCTTTGGCTATAGTTTCGAATTCTGACAAGTTTGTCTTGTGGAGTAGAAACTCATACTGTTCATGAATGATTACCTTTCCTGTCGTTATCGGAATGTAGTGGGAGCTGGCGTAGTAAAATATTTTTGCGTTAGTCCAATGGTCCTTAGTCAAGAGTAAAGTCACCAAATATAAAAATAAGTCCATATTAAGATGCTGAGTCCTTGTTTAGATGGATGGTTGTTGGATTGCCCCTCGCTGGTAACGCCTCTGCGTGGCGTGCAAAGCCTTAAATGTTTCACTTGATTTTCACCTTTGTGTTACTCCTTCTTGTATTTATTTTGTAGCGTTTGTATTTATTTTTGCGGCACACTATGATGGCATCTGTTTAATGTCTTTGTTTCGATTTAGCGTTCTTAGTTGTTGCACTTTTTTTATACTTATTGGCACTGCTATGGTGGCACTTGTATAATGTCTTTGTTTCGATTTAGCGTTCTTAATTGTTTTTTTAAACAATTTTTAAAACTTTTAAGTTTTTTATTAGGAGGTGGGCCCGAACCCACGCCCAAATTCGCGTGCTTTTAAAAGGATTTTATTTGTTTGGCCCCACGTTGGGCGCCAGTTTGCGATCAATACACTTTGATACGATCGCTTAAATTTATCCCCTTTATAAGGGTCAGTTAAACACGGGTTTATAGTTATGTTTATTATATTTCCCTTGTTAGTACAAGGGCAGCCGGTCTCAGCGGAAGAGTTGTTTCAACTAATTTACATGAAGGCGACGTTAGCGTCTAAATACCTGCACTTCTACCACTAACACTAGTTACTGCACGTTATTAGACGCGTGACTTCTGCTGCAATATTTCCGCTTATTATGTTGTGCTCGTTTTTTTGTTGTCACGAGCAAGACTGAAAATATTCAATCAGCATTATTGGTATAAGTGAAGTTGTTATTTGTCTCACGCGCAAAGCTATAGACGCGTTGTCAGCGAAATCGTTGGGAAAGGTATTTTGGCCGGATGAGTGTTTACCCGTTTTAATTTGTATTTTGACCGGATGGGTGTTTACCTGTGTTAACTAAGTTAAATAATTTTCTTTAGACATATTGAAAAGATTTGTTGCCCATAGCTATGAGAACACATATGTATTTGAGGGTAGGATCCCCGCACTGATCCTGTATGGGCAACAAATTGCTTTTCAACCCTTATTTCTCACAAAACACACTGCGCAGTGTATGTATGAATGCAAAAGCTATGACCACCGGTAGTGATGGGACAAGGGTAAATACCCAAATGGAAAATTGGGTATTTAAATGTAAATACCCAGGTATTTACCCAAGCACCTGGGTATTTACCCAAAATGTGGGTATAAATCAGAATAAAGAAAAATTTAAATAAATTAAAACAGGGAACACATTGTGGGGGCATTTAAATGGCTTTTAGGTGATTCAGGTTATCCTTTGAAGCCATGGCAACACCTTCTTCCGCTAGCGAAGAGATTTTCAATAAAACACATATAAAAGCAAGGAACAGAATTGAACGTGCCTTTGGAGTCCTGAAATCACGATTTCGGTGTGTATCCAAAGAGCGCGTTCTTAGATATTCGCACAAAAATGCGGCAGCTATCATCTATACATGTGTAATATTCCACAATATGCTGCAAAAACGTGGCATATTCACTGATGAGGCCATGCCACCAGAAGACCCATCGAATGATGAAAATAGTGAACCAATAAGGTCAACAGAATATTATTCTGATGGCAGAAGGGCGAGGCAAAATTGCATGAACGCACTTACACTGTAAAACTTTTGTAAAAAATAAAATTCATGAATTATAACATAACATATATATTATATTATATATATATATTTTATTTATTATTATAATCTTTATTGACAACGGCTTGCGATAAAGCTAGAATAGCATTGGCCACGTTGTTCATGGAGTCACAAAACTGTTCCATGCAGTTAAGACTTCGCTCTCTAAATTTTCTTTCTTCCTCATTCCTTTCGTTCATAGATTTAATCATTTTTTTTGATTAACTCATCCGAATCGGTTTTGCGGCGACGTGAAGGTCGTGGACTGTTAACTGATTCGTCGGTTGATTCCAAAGAAGGAGTCACGGGGTCGTTTGTAATTACTATTTTGAGCTGAAAAATTAAAAAGTAGTTAAGTTATTAGTGTGGAAATTTTTTCAATTCAAAAATGTTCATTTTATGACCTTTTATCATTGAAATGAACACATATATGTATATATTATACATATACTAGCTGACCCGGCAAACGTTGTTTTGCCATGTATGTTATTTCTAGGAATCATTTTTATAGTTAAATAAAAATAATTATCTACTATAAGTGTGCGGGGAAGTATTTATAATCGAATGCATTATAAAGAATAAAAGTACGTTTTATTTAGGTTAATAAATAAATCTTTATTAGAGTAACGAATATATTTGAAACAACAGTCTTTGATAGCCATCCAAACATCAAAAATAAATATTTATATTTTCACTATCAATTATGGCAGTTGAAAAAAAAAAATTAATCTCTTAGCGCAATAGAGTGTACAATATTTTTGGTTAGTCCGTCTTTAGCCAACACAAACAAACTGGATGGTTTTCCCACGCGAGAACATCCCACATATAGTTGTCCGTGGGAGAAGCACGGTGTTTCCAAATCTAAGCCACATACAGACAATGTTTGTCCTTGTGACTTATTGATTGTCATAGCGAATGCCAATCTAATTGGGAATTGAGTGCGTTTGAATTCAATTGGCACATCTGTAGGAATCATAGGGATTCGTGGCAGCAACACATTTTCGCCTTGAAACTTGCCATTCAAGATGGTGGCTTCAATAACGTTTTTCATTAATTTTTTAATGACTAATCGTGTGCCATTACATAGCCGTGGTGGGTTTAAGTTTCGAAGTACAATAATCGGAGATCCAACCTTCAATTGTAAATGATGTGGTGGCATGCCTGGCAAATCCAATGAATTTAAGAACTCAATTGGATAATTCACAGTCTCGTTGGTATCGCAAACTGCATCGATAGATTTATATGACACCAAGTCCCCAGGCAACAGCTGTTGTATCTTTAAATTTAACCCATTGACGTCCACATTTTTAGCTGCCAAGATCGCTCTTTCTGCCAGCCACTTATGATTTGTATATTGTGTGTGTACGTCGGGAAATATGTTATCGATGAGACTATTTTGCGAGTCGATGATTGTGCAGAAGTCAGTCTGTAATTTTATGCATCCAGTATTTTCATGTACAGCAACTTTCCCATCGCCAATATCTAACAGTTGTTTAGAGAAAGTTTCGGCGGATGGATCCTGAAGCATTTGAACGCGCATGTTCACCGTCAGTTGTATTTTTTCAACATTACGCCATAGTCGCGATGATTTTAAGCACGCGTTGATTTCATCAGCGTAGGTTGAACGCGGAATAACGGGAAGTGTTTGTCTGAAATCACCTGAAAGGAGTAACAAAGTGCCGCCAAATAGTTTATCGTTGTTTTTTATATCCTTTAATGTCCTATCCAATGCCTCAAGCGAATGTTTGTGTGCCATAGTGCATTCATCCCAGATAATAATTTTACATTGTTTCAGCACTGTGGCCATAGACGATTGTTTTTTTATGTTGCACACTGCATCTGGATTATTTTGAATGTTTAACGGCAGCTTAAATGCTGAATGAGCTGTTCTGCCTCCATCTAGTAAAGTTGCTGCAATGCCAGAAGATGCAACGGCCAATGCGATGCCATTTTTTGATCGTATCTCGGCAAGAAGTAGCGAAATAAGAAATGTTTTGCCAGTCCCACCTGGTGCATCTAAAAAAGAATCCTCCTTGTCCTGCCGAAACTGCCAGCATGACGCGGTCGTAGATAATTTTTTGTTCATCATTAAGTAGTGGAACATTGCGGCTAACAATGCTTGCCATTTGTACAGTATCGTACTGTAGTTCACGATTCATATCTGTGTTGAGTAAATCAGATGCACTTCGATTCGGTGAGCCCATACCGAAATGACTGATTGGTAAATTCGCAATAGCAATGCAAAGATCCTCGATAGCAATCAATGCTTCATTGTACATGGCTTCACTGAATGATATTGTTAGATCGTTGCACCTTGTACGATGTCGATACAATATATCATCAGTCATTGAATCTTTGTGATTATCCCACAACATTTGTGCTCGGGCTGGGAAACATGTAGTCAGTACTATAGCAAATAGTAGACGAATTTGTGTTCCTGTGCAGTTTAATGCTGCTTCAGTAAGCATGCTGTCCCAATGATTGTCGTCTTCTAGCAAGCCTAGAGCAAGGCACGCATCTTTATACGTAGGATACTTTTGTCCATCTACCTTCCGTATATCTTGAAATGACAATGGTCCGGTGACATTAACGAACAATAGTCGCAGATAAAAGCACTCAGTCTGCCTTGGATTAACGGTATATACACGACCCAAACTATTTGATTTGAATAAACCGGGGCACGCATCAACTGGTATCCCTTGCTTGCGGGGTGTCCATTTTTTTGATTGAGCCCATGTAAAATACCGCGGAACTTCAGAATAGAGCAGTGTTTGTGCGAAGGCACCAAAAGCATCCGCACGATTGCACAATTCAAAAAATTCGGTGAGCGTAGTTTTCGGTGGATTTATTGCATGATCAAGCGCTGTGTCGTTCGTGAAATATACACGCTGGCCGTTTTCAAGATGGACAGCTAAATGGATAACTGCTGGATCCCGTTCATGAATTGGGAAACCGAAAATACGCCAGACAGCTTCATTGGAACTGATATACCGGCCAATTTGGAAATTCGTAATTTCATCATTTTGATTCAACGGAGGAGAATGAACATTATTATTTTCAATCCGAAATACAGCCATATCACTTCCTTTATTCACATACTTGCAAATATATTTGATACTCTTCACCGAACTGCATGACTCAACATTTATATGAGCATTAAATGTTTTGCTCAGCAGAGGAGAATATGGTACCACCCAACGATTGTCAATGTCGATGTCTGCGTTGTTGGTAGTTTTAATGAAAGATTGTCCGCCATTTTCGGTACTTCTTCGACGATATATTGGATATCCGTCAACATGTGTGACCGTATCGTTAGTGAAATCTTTAGGAAAACGCTTTGTACATTTTCCATCTACCATGCAAGGTGATGAACGATTCAGAATTCCGCATGGACCATGAATCATGTTTGTGGTAACAATATCAAACAGTAATTGATCAGTAGACGGATCTGGAATCTCTGCAGAAATCAAACTATCGATGTCTTCAGCACGTATTTTGTCGACGAACCAAATTAAAATGTGTGCATGAGGTAATCCACGCTTTTGCCACTCAACTGAATACATCCAACAACGTGTGGGGCCAAATACATGCAATTTGGTAATGAAGCTGATTAAAGACTTTAATTTTTGTTTAAACACACGTGCTGTAATGTCATGACGATGTATTGCATTTTGTCCTGGCAATAGCAATGATGTAATTTCCAGCCATTTTGGATTACATGTAAAAGTAATGAAAAGACACGGTCGTCCATATTCACGCACGAAAGTCATAGCATCCTGAACGTATTCTTGCATGTGACGTGGACTACCTACGTACGATGATGGTAAGATAACAGAGTTACCGATTTCGGCAGTGTCAGCGTTGTTCGCAATAGCATCTCGCAAGTGAATATATTCTTCCGCACGCAGCTTCTGTTGATTATATCGCAAGTATCGTAGCCGTTCACTCTCTATCTTCGCATACATGTCGACCATAAATTGTTGGCAAAGCTCACGACATCGTAAAATGATGTTATCTCGGCCACGTCTAATCATCAAACGATATGAATAAAAATCCTTCGAGCTAACGTTCTTATTTGTTTCAGCTCCTGTAATAATATATATTTAAATTAATTGAAGATTTATTCTTTAATAATAAAATAGTTGTGTTCTTAATAATGAAAGGATTACCTGTTACGGGATCGCGTTGTTTAATGTTTACGCAATATCCATCTTGTCCCTTCCAGAAAATTAGTGGATATTGGAGAGCGTCATATGAACGATGGGTATCACTGATGAACTGAAGACCATTATTTCTTCTTCGAATCACGATTTGTCGCGTAGCTGTACGGTCGCCAACCATGATTCCAGCAACGTCGTCAACAACAGGCGCGTTGAATCTACGTACATGCTCTCCAGCTGGTGTTCTATCAGGATTGATGACAATAGCGTGATTGTCACTTTGTAGCTTGGGCATGTGTGATTTGAATAATTTTAATAATTCATTGTGCTCATTTAACAGAGCGTCCAGCTCGCTGACGATACGCCTGGCAAAAGGTGAATTAAGATTATGGTAGTCGCAACGTGCATCCACGCGATTAGCGAGTGCACGTTCGGAATCCTCGCCACCCATAAAGTATATTTGTAAAAATTTATGAGGTTCGTTTGACATTGGCAGCAATGAGCCCACTTTGTGATAAACTTGGCCTTTGATTTTGAACGTGGAATTAAATTGTTGACCGTTTGCAGCAGTATTGTTAACTATTTCTGTTGCTCCAAATGATGTCATTTGGAAACATAAATTGAATGTGCGAATTGACTTCAGGAACAGGCTAGAATCTGGATTTGTACCGGTAAGTAAACCGTGCAATGGTTCAGGTGGTGTTTCAATTTCGGTTAGTTGTATTTTTCCTGATGAGCAACACATCCCAACTGGCTCATTTTTAAATTTAAGTGCATGGCAATGCGGGCATTCTTTTTCCAAAGTACCAATAATCACTTTAGAATGATTATAATATTCAACATCCGGCTCGTACTGGAACGCTAGTCGAAGAAATAAATTTGACGTAAATGCTCGATGAACTTGTTGGCGTTGTTGGTCAATTCCTCTACGTCCATCGACTATGAATCTGCGAGTTTCTCTTCGTTCTAGTTGTCTTTGTTGATTTCGTTCATCTCGTGCCTCTTGTGATCGTAATTCACGTAACTGCGACATTCTCCTACGCGCATCAGCATTGACTTCTTGAATTTGTTCGCTTGATCTTCGTAGTCTTTCATCTAGTCGGGCTCTAGAATTGATCGTTCGACGACTCAAATTGGCCCCTTTGCGTTTTTTTGGCATTGCTGACTGTACATAGAACATATAAATAAATGAAGTTAAAGTACTTATACGGATAGAAAAATTTGTTTATATTTGATAGTTAATAAATCAGTGAATTTATAGAAAACAGTGACTTACTTTGAACAGTTTTCATTTGCTTATTCATTTGACTTACCTTTCACAATAATAAAACAGGTATATTTATTAACCACGTACACGTTTTCGTTTTGATTTAAAACAATGCCCAAAAAATGCTAAGTACAATATATACAGGTACGGTAATGGCCGTTGTTGGCGGGAGCTTACAACACGTGTTTATTTATATGAGATCACTTAATTAACTGAGAGTTAAAACTGTCTCTGTCAGATTAATAAATAGTAAATAAATTATTGCACTGGAAATTAATGATAATTTTACGATGACAGTGAAATTAATATGAGAATTGCAAAGGAAAATTCAAATAATAGGTATAACAGTAACTGCTACGATTGATACACATATAAAACTAAAAAAACATGGCTGAAAAATGTATAGTGAGTAAGACAGGAGACCGGCTTCGTCCTCATCCCTACTACGTAATGTTTGCTGGATAAGTGGTGACACCTGGCGGGAATAACTGATCGATTGATAGTTGATGAGTAGTCGAACGGTGAGAGCGGAAGATCAAATTGAATTTAAAAAAAAATCATAATTAAAGGAACTTGAAATTATAATATCTGGATAGGAATTAACATATAAAAAATAGGGGTTGATCGTAGAGGGGTGAAAAATTAAGAGTAATATGAGATTTTTATTGTAAGTCATCAAAAAATAAAAAAAAAATTTTGCCAAAAAATTAAAGTTTATAATTAACAAATAAAATATAAGGGTTGATTGTAGAGGGGTGAAAATTTAGGGTTAGATGTATTTTTGTATGCTGTGTCATAAAAAAATAAAAACAAAAAATTTTGCTAAAAAAATAGAAAATAAAATTTAGGGGTGGACTACCCTTAACATTTAGGGGGATGAAAAATAGATGTTGGCCGATTCTCCACCCTGGCCGACAATCACGCTAAGGATCACAAAAATCGGTCGAGCCGTTTCGGAGGAGTTCAAGTTCGAACACCGTGACACGAGAATTTTATATATAAGATATACATATATAATTATATGTACACGTCTATTTACCGCGGCCCCAATATTTGGAATATCTGGCATTCCGTCGACCACGACTGACCCGAGCGTTTCCAAAGCGAGATTCTCCCTCTCTGTCAACTCCCCTTGCAACCGGGGACCTCCACCTGTCACTAATCGATCAGCCTTTGACTTCCTAGCTCTGGTTCGGACCTGGTTTTTCCAATGGTTTAGCGCTGATCGTTTCGGGCCTTTAAGAGCGTTAAGCTGCTCTGCGATCTCCTTCCACAGCTCCTCAATTCTGTTTGGGCACGTTGGATCGTTTTTGTGGAGCTTGATTTCCGGATGGCTCCTAACAAAAGCAAGATAGCAATCTAATTGCTCCTTGCTTGTCCGCTTAGTTTTGCAATGTATATCTGTAAAACAGATAATACATATTTTAAAAGAAATCAGGAAATTTCTTTTATTTTACTACTTACCCAGCTCGTTCATTTCAACGGATTGTATATAAAGATGCAATTCAACATTTATCGATTACTAATTTTGTTTGTCTCAATTGAATTGTTGATAATCCGATTCAGGTAAAAGGTTTATAAAACAGAAATTAAAAATGTTATTTTGTATGAGCTTAGTAATATTCATATTCTTTATGTTTTTGATGAAGAATTTCGCTTGATAAATGAGTTTAAAAAATTCCATTACATATGGGATCGATAATGGAATTTTTGCTAAACTTTTTGACTATCTCTAGCCGATACGTGCCATCAGCTGACTGTCTCTATTTATTTTCACCATGATATTTGGTGAATTTCTTGTGACTTTCGCTTACTGAATAGCAAAATCGTCTCAAGTCACAAAAAGAGTCACTAATTTATAATCTCAATTTTAGTGACTTGAGATGAGATTCGCTTACAGAATTCGGGCATTAGCCTTAACTCCAATAAGTGAGCTGCTGCAGCTGTTGAGTCAATATGCTGTTTGTTCTCAATAAATTCCTGTTATTTTGGAGTTTCCTTCGTCCTCTTCATATTTCGTACGTGGCTTTCGCAACTTGCATGCCACTGTATGTGAAACAGACCTCCAGCAATTGAAACATTGCATATTAAACACTTCTTTCCCTTCTGGCTATTTTCCTGCAGTAGAAAATGGAATTTAGTTTTGCACTCTACTCGAAATCCTACTTTATATTTTCTTCTTTTGCTGAAAAAATTATTCTTCCATTTATAAAGGAAAATATAATTTAATTAACAAAATTGTTCACCTTTCTTCTGAACTCATTTTTTCTACTTTTTGTTGCTTGCTTCAGTTGAGTAGAAGATTCGCAATGAGTTTCGAATTTCGTTAATTTGATTTCACGGAAAACATATGTTTTCTGCCATTAGATAAAACCGAAACCATAAGATGGCGCCAGGTAACATACTGTTATCATCGGAGTGCGACGCAATGGGCGGTTTAGAAATGTGGGGCCTCCACGGTTGCTCCGATGATATATTTTAGAAAAATAAAAAGCACAAAGGCGTGCCAGTATATAGTCATTAGTATTTTGTTTGCAGTATATACATAGATATATGCATAGAATAGATATATACAGCTGCGGTCAATATAATAGTAGTGCGCATAACATGTGAAAGAAATTGAAAAAAAAGTGGGATTTTTTTCCGCAAAATTTTTATGTTGTGTTTTATTTTAAAAAGTAATGACTTTTAACAATGTAATTATAAAAAATATTTCGAAAAAAACCAATGTAATGCAAATAAAATGATATTTCATATGAACTCTTCGAATATGGACGGTCAAAAAAATAGTAGTATGATTAATATAAAAAAGGATAACTAAGACATGTGTTCTTTTGGAAGGAATTTTATGTTAAAGTAAGACTAAGGCAATATTTCTTAATAATAATAGTATGTTATTAATACTCAGTAGCGTATCCTTTATTTGCAATTACTGCAGCACAACGTCGATTCATTGAATTTACAAGATTTTCACATCTCTCCTGGGAAATTGATTTCCATGCATGCTCCACTGTTTCCCAAAGCTGATTGTTGTTGCTTGGATTACAATTAGAAACTGCCTCTTTCACATCGCACCACAAATTTTCAATCGGGTTGAGGTCTGGAGACTGTGCAGGCCATTCCATTACCTCAACCCTATTTTTCTGGAACCACTCCTTCGCTAATCGGCGATATTCCAACATTTTGCCTTTAAACTCTGGGAGTGACTTAATCAAACTAAGATCGGTATAAGTACTGTGCACTCCATCTACTATTGTTACCGGTTTATGTGACTCTATTTTTTGAGGAAGTATATTTTGAATAGCTTGGGTTAGTTCTAAAATTTGTTGGTTAAAACTTTCTTGGACTACTTCTACCGCGGATTACACTATGCTATTAACCATATTTACATCCATTGTTCTGTATTTTTTTTTTAGTTACGCCTTTTTCTAATAGAAATATAAGTACCTATTTGATAAGCTATTTTATACCATGCAACAATAGTGATCTTAGGGCTATTAGATAACTGAATATCTTACTTTAAATTCCTTATGATTTGGTTCAGTGATAAATAGATTACCGCTTCCGAGTTCCAGGCTGTTCCCCACGGTGGGTTTTCGTCAGTTCTTGGCCGCAAAGTTGATGCAAATGCTCCTACGTCTGCTGGTTTAGTCTTTTAAATTCCTTACGATTTGGTTCAGTGATAAATCGATTACTGCTTCCAAGTTCCAGGCTGTTCCCCACGATGGGTTTTCGTCACTTCTTGGCCGCAAAGTTTATGCAAATGCTCCTACGTCTGCTGGTTTAGTCTCGAGTGGTCGATATAAATATTTATTGGCTTTATTGATTACGAGGAGCTGAGCTCCGTTTTGTAGCACAGTGTAATTTTTACTTAGCGTTCTTGATGACTTTATATCAAGTCCACTTTATGCAATGCTCACTTGTTGATGCTCACTTGTTCATTATTAAGTTTTTTCTGGGCACGATTTTTTCTCGTTTTATAACGATTTTTATTTTTGGAATTTTTACTTAGCGTTCTTGATGACTTTATATCAAGTCCACTTTATGCAATGCTCACTTGTTCATTATTAAGTTTTTTCTGGGCACGATTTTTTCTCGTTTTATAACGATTTTTGTTTTTGGAATTCGTTCCCGTAAGTTGGGCGCCAGTTAAGTTTTTATATTAAAACACTTTTTTTATTATATATTTTTTTTACATAACTTTATTTAGTCCAGTTAAGTTTTTATATTAAAACACTTTTTTTTATAATATTTTTTTTTACATAACTTTATTTAGTCCAGTTAAGTTTTTATATTAAAACACCTTTTTTTTCGCTCTCTCTGTCGCTCGCATCGCAAGCGCTGAACGATGTGAGGGAGCCGAGACACGCCGTCTCTCCCCTTCTCTCTCGAATGCCTTTCTTTCTCTCCCGTTTGCTCTATAGCAAACTACCCACGCCGTGTATCAGCCGTTCAGTAAGTGTGAAGCGAGGTTAGGATATGCGTGCAAATGAGTGCTGTGTGTGAGTATCAGATAAAGCGCCGATTGAATGTGTGTAAGCGGGAAAGCAATAAGAAACTGCTGTGAAGTAAATAGATGGTAGGTATGGAGGAGACGAAGCGATACAATGAGTGCGTTTGCCAAACGAGTGACGATAGTTGTAGTAGAAGGTTGTAAAATGACATTTCAACCGTTTCGGTGATCAAAGCAAATTGATTAACGCGCCAAAAGTAGGCAAAAAAAACTAGGGTCTGTTAGACTCACGCACGGTAGAAGTGAAACTTCTAAGTTGGTTGTTCCATGCATGGGAGCCCCGGTTTAGATCTCTCCCCCCTCTCTCCTGTTAAATTCAGGTTTTCATATTTTTTTTTACATCTTTTTTACTCCCGACCACGACTTGTCGTCGTCAATCCACAAATCAAATAACGAACTTCCTACTCTACGCTGCCACCTTAAATACCCTTTGTCTGTCTATATGTTGTTGTTGTTGTCATATGCTTTGATCCCGCATGCCCGCTGACACTGTTATTGGGATGCGTTGTTAGCGAACGCCACTGTTAAGTTGCTGTTAAGCAATGCTCTTAGTCTGGGTACCGTAAAGGGATTTGCTGTTTTTCATTGTCGCGCTTGTTTGTGAAAAACAAGATCACACCGCTAAGCTATTGTTAAGCAATGCTCTTAGTTGGGTGTCTGGGTACCGTAAAGGGTTTTGCTGTTTTTTATTGTTACTGGTGATCACGTTAGGATCCCATAACTGGACATATTACGGCGTGATGATTATAGACGGCGTATTTGTTTGTGAAAAACAAGATCAAAGCAATGCTAACTGCTGGGTCAAATATTAGGGCAGGCATGATATGATAACTTATACACGCAGCATATCTTCCCAATATATTCTTTGAGCACATCGTCTATCATGCGTTGAAAAATGGCAGGGGCGTTCTTTAGTCCGAATGCAAAACCTAAGAAATTCAAATTTTCCATTCCTCGTTGAGAACGCAGTTTTTGGTACGTCACACTCTTTCATTGGAACGTGGTGGAACCCGGAAGTTAAATCAACCGTTCTAAAGTATTTTGCAGCGCCTAAGCTGGCAAGAGTTGCATTTATATCTGGTATGGGGTATGTGTCAGCAATTGTTACGGCGTTTAGGCGCTTGAAGTCAACCACCATTTTATATTGCCTTTCTCCCGAAGGTTTTGGCTTTTTTGGGACAATCCAGATTGGGGAATTGTATGGACTTTTCGAAGGACGAATAATGCCTTCCTCAAGCAATTCCTCGACCTGCCTTTCAACCTCCTCCCTCATGCAGGCAGGATATGGGTAACTCTTAGTGTAAATTGCCTCTGCCGTTGTCGTTCTAATCTCCGCTCTCACTGTAGTATCGACAATTTCCCTGTCACTTATTGGATCAAAAAGTTTTTCGTGATTTTTAATGATTTGTTGCAGTTTTTCCTGTGCCCTAGTTGAAATGGTATTATCAGATTTGTTTAATTTGTCCGGAAGATTTATTCTAAAAGGGGAATTCTAATATTAGGTTTCAAAATTAGCACATTTTCCTTGCGGTCTATTATAGCCTCCAGTTCCTTTAGGGTATCATCGCCAATAATACCATCAAAGGAAACGAGACCCTGCAGTACGTAAAATGTTACAAAGGTATCGTTTCCCGCGCGTTGGAAAAATCTGCCACTAACTTCCTCAGTGATTTTTATGCGCCCTCCGGCTGAACATACGAAAAAAGGCTTCCTAAGTGTCTTACTATTTAGGGAAAGGGTTGAATTAATAAAATTTTTATTTGCGCCAGTGTCTACAAGGAATTTCAAGGGAGTACCGTCGTTACTCACATACTCTATGTAAGGTAAGCTGGATAGGCTCCTGTCATAAAATTTACCTGGTCTTCCAGATTATCCCCTACTACTTGGGCATACTCTTCATCAATTGCCTCCATATGGAACATCCTCTGCTGTTTCTGGGGGTAATTATCTGAGCCGAGTTTCCTTTTAAACGAAAATCCATGCTGAGGTTTATTCGAGAAACTCCGACGAGTTTGTGCAGAAGGATCCACTTCCATTTTTTCCACTGGTCGATATATTTCCGGTTTTCGGGTAAATGTGCGATTCTGGAAGGAACCACTCTGCGGCCTAAATCCGAACTTATAATCATTTCCTGTGGGCCGAAAGTTACCGCTCAACTTCGAAACAGATGGGTGAGGCTTCGAATTCCCACTCATGGTATTCATGGGAACAGTCACCGTATTTCTATTTATCGCTCCATGCACAGGTTGATTCCTGAAATTCAAATTTTGTATGTCCAAACAAGCCGTGTACGCCTCAGGCAGCGATCGCGGTTTTTGAACTATTATCATACGAGAAAGGTCGCCATTTAACCCTCTCATGAAGACATCCAGCGCTCGATTCCGGTACGTTTCCATTAAAGCACCCACAGTTTCCGCAGAATAATTCTCGGTTTTTAATTTGTTAATTATTAGAGAAAATTGATGGTTTACGCGGGCATAAAATTCGTCTAACCTGAGACCACCTTGCGTCAACTGGTCCAACTGGTGCTCCAAGGTGCGTATGTCCCTTTTACCTGCATAATGTAGTGACAGGCAGTTTTTTATCCCTGGCCAGTCGACCTCGGAAATATTGTGTGAAATTAGAGCAGAGTCAGCGTTTCCCCTAACTTTCCCCCTAATGCTTTTAAGGATGGCCCTATATAGAGGTCTTGCCTTAAGGGGAGATATACACCTAAAAGCCGGAAAAAAGGTAATTTTTATGAATTTTTTTCAAAGGAAACTATTTAAAATGTATGATTGGGGTTTTATTTATCTAAAAGTACATATATTCAAAAATGTGTTAAATTTGTTTTAGCTTAAAATAATAAGAATTGTAAAGGATAATGTAGAATCCTTGGAAGTCCTTGAAAAAATCAGCCTCCGCGGTACCCAATGGCGTTTCTCCAAAAATCATCTGAAATAAGAAAACCAAAAAGATTATTAAACCAGATACTAAAATCTAGTCTTTGTCATAGCCGATTTTGAAAATATCGATTTTATAATCATCAAGGATTCTCTCCACTGATGTTACCCAGGACACGTATTGGGAAGGGTTTCCCTCGAACACCTAAAGATCCCTAACTGAATCCGGTAATCTACCAATCTCCCTTAAGTCGTCCTCATTCACCGGCCCCTGTAGAGGAATTTCAATTGGTGCTGCCACGGGTCCCCCCACGGACGCTGCCTCAAGCTGGCGAATGTGGTATTCGGCTTTTCTCAGCTCAGCCATGAGCGCGCCCACGGAGCCGTTTAACTCAGTAACCGATTGGGTTAAGGAATCCATAATTAAGTAAATTGACTCACCGACTTTTATTTTCACTCCTTTTAAAACCTTTTTCTTCTCCTTCGCTTCTTCTGTCACTTGTTATTCTCTTCCGCTTATTTCTATCGCACTTGTTTTGCTTATATCAACTCACAGGCTGATTGGTTGCATCGAGATATTCGGGTAACTCCAAAATGTTGAGCTAGAAATGCGGAAAGTTTTAATATTTTGTCAATTATTTTTCTTAAATTTTTCTTTATTTTATTGGTTAAGGTCACGGAAGGGACGCGGGAACCCTTTTTAGTCGTCCTACAATCAGATTGCAGGCAACCTACTTAGGATGCTTCCTTCTCACGATTCTCGGAAGCCTAAACAACTTCTAATTTAGCTGCCAGAGGCCAGAAATAGTTGGCGTGTTCCCATGTGAACGACAACGTGCACCCAGATAGGGCGTATCCAGTCACTTTGCTGCAGTTGCTTTATCATGCCGAGATCGTTGAAGTTACCCAATTTACTTATGAACATGGCGGTAATTACACTAGCAAATTGACATTTTTCCTCTTTTCTTGACATTTACGAATCCGGTCAAGGAGTCGAACCTTATGCAAATGGCACCCACCAATTCGCCACAGATTTAAAATACGTAATTTTTCTCAAGCATCTTTTTGCATTCTTTTTTGTTTTTTGACAAATACAGGGTAGGCCATTTAAAGCGGGCCCATTTGTTTCTGAAAAAAAACATTGAAAAAAACATTTTTTTTTGTGTTGATATGAAAAATCATTTATTTTGATTCAAGGAGATTTGTTCCAGCTAGTTTTTGAAAATGATATCCTTCAAATGTTTGCCTCTGGCCTTGATGGCCAAATGTGTCCTTTTTTCGGCGTTTTCCATCGTTTTGGCCAATATTTCGGCCGGTATGGCGGCGATTTCGCGTCGGATATTGTTTTTAAGTTGAGTTAGAGTCCTTGGCTTGTTGATGTATACCTTGGATTTCAGATAACCCCACAAATAAAAGTCCGGTGGCGTCAAATCTGGTGATCTCGGTGGCCACGGAAAATCACCATTTTTCGAAATCAACCTTCCAGGGAACAATGGCTTCAAAAAATCGATTGTAGCGCGTGAAGTGTGGCATGTAGCCCCGTCCTGTTGGAACCAGTAGCCTTCCATGTCATTTTCTTCGATGATTGGCATAACAAAATCGCGTATCATGGCACGATAACGCTCTCCATTGATGGTGACAGAGGCTCCATTTTCATTTTCGAAAAAGAACGGTCCGATGACCATTCCCGCACAAACACCGCACCACACAGTCACTTTTTGATCGAAGAGAGGCTGTTCTTCAACTAATTGAGGATTTTCGGCAGCGTAGAAGCGACAATTTTGCTTGTTTACGCCTCCATTCAACTGAAAATGAGCCTCGTCTGACATGATGATTTTTTGCCAAAAGTCGGCATAATCAAGCCGTTTCGGGTAATCAGCCGGGTTTAATTTTTGTGCCATTTGAATTTTGTACGGAAACATTTTCAAATCGATGCGAATTATGCGCCTGAGTGTTGTCCTGGCGATGCCTAATTCCTGAGAACGACGATAACTCGATGTTATTTCCTTCTGACGAGGAGTCCCACTAGTTTGTCAGGGATTTTAGTACGATTCTCTGCGTAATAGAGAATTATTTTGAATTTGTTTATTATTGCAGCCTTTTTATAAAATAAGGCATTTAATTTTTCACTTCATTGCCTTTCAGGCTCTTTTTCGTTTTTTTTTTTTTGTTTTGGTCCCGATTCTTTTATGGCCTGCCTCCTCTAAGGCAGGTCCCTGCTCGGGCGCCAGTTAACGTGTCCCGCAAGACATCGTTTAAAAACTTAAAGTTGCGGGCCAACCACTTGGCTCGTTAGGTTATACTCACTTTCGGGATCCTGGAATTAATTCGCCCTTAAATATGTTTGAACAGTACACTTTATTAGATTTTGTATAAACAGCCACTTAACTGGTCGAAGACTGGCCGCGCAGCGCCACACTCAGAACCTTTTATACTTAAGCTAGCCTTATTCCTACCCTAACTCTGCTGACATAGCGGTTCCCACGATGTTGTGTAATCCAGGTGAAGTTACTGTCTGCCGGATGCGCGAGTTATGGTTTCTGTCTGTTTGAGAAACCTTGAGTTGCGGCCATAACCCCTTTTTAATCCTTCCTCTAATGAATAATACTCTTGATGATGTTTAAAGAAACTTTTGACACCAGTATGTTTGTTATCTGTTATGACGTGAAGTCATACGTATATGCAATGAACGGATTACACTTAAGCATATACATACATATGTATATTTATATTTCTAACTCTAAAGTGCTGAGTGGCATTCCTAAGGTTCATATTACAATCATAAATCTCTATTGGAATATGATTGTTTTCTTTTTCATTAATACTCATTTTACAATCATAAATTCTATTAAAATATGGTTGTTTTCTTTTTTATAATTTTATGTGTGGGAGCGGGGCCATTCCACATAGAGCGGGGCCATTGCATTAGGCAGACGCACTGTCAGCATATTTCAATAGACCTGTGTGCTTCTGCTGCAGGTGAGCGAGTTAATTGTGGTGTTAACTTGTATATATGTATGCAGTGTATATATGTATGTGGTGTATAAATTTATATACATACATGTAATATAAAAAGATTTAAGTTCGTTTATTTTGTATTTTTTAACAAGGTAGCACTTAGTATTGGTAATTTTAATTGTATGAGTAAAATATAAAAAGATTTTAAGTTGATTTATTTCATTATTCTTGACACTCGACTGCTTCACGACGCGACGGCTTAACGACTTCTTTAATGCGCGGCTACTGTACTAGTACACGCTCAGCCAACCACTGGTACATACATATGTATCTTTGATCTAACGTCGTTAACTCGGTGGCATCTTGGTTCAGGTTGCGCTAGTTAGTATCTACCATCGATATTAGAGTAAAAGAATATTTTTGTTGCACCAAGACGTGCATTCTTTATTCATATTCTTAGACTAACTCGTTTACCTAAATCTTAGTACTACTTATAGCAGGGATGGCCAACTTGATTAGACCCAAGTTGACTTATTTTAGTTCTTAGTTCTTTATTAAGGAGGTATTCTAGTCTAGAGGCCCGAATTTCGAGCATTTTTTGACGATGAATAAAAAAAAAGCTATTGATTGTGTAGTCAACGAGCATTTTCGTTAACTGTTCTTTCAGCGAAAAGAAAAACGCGCTATTCCGAAAAAATACAATTTATTTTATATATGTACATACATATATTCGAAGTTAAGGTAAATAGAAAATTACGGCACGGCGCCTCGAATTAATCTGCGCGACGTGGTATACGATCCAATTGCGAATGACTTTGCCCTGCAGTTGGGCGTAGATATATACTTTGTTTAATTGCTGCGCAGAGAAATTTCCCAAAGTTTGTATGTATGTATATACAGGTGTTAGAGTGCATAAGAGAGGGCAAGTGCCGCGTTTATGTTGGTTGCGCTGACTGCGCTGCTTTCGGCATAACCAAACATTGATATTTTTACGATACATTTTTTTATCATTTATTTATTCATATATTAGGAGCACACAAAATAAATTTGAAAAAAAAAAAAATGAATTTTCATGGAGTTATGCGTCCTTGAAGTGGAAGGGGGGGAAAAAAGGCAGTGTCCCCGTCGTCACGATTTCTACCCTTGTGGTCATCTGAAAAAAAAAAAAAATACAAATTCTTAATTAATACGAATGTCATTATTAAATGGCGGCTACTCAAAAAATTGAGGTCGATTTTTCTCTTATTTTTAAGCTTTCTCGAATTGTTTACACATATTAAAAAATTGAAATTTCCAGTTTTTCGAGCTTCATACGATAGAGATATATTTAAGGAATATTCATGACAAATTTCAAGCAAATCGGTTGATTAGAACTTGAGATATCGTGCCGACCGTATCGAACGAAGTAGTTTCGAGAAACACGCGTTTGAATTTCGCCGTCCGCTCAAACCAGTCTAGCTGTCGCGTCACTAAAATAGTTGTAATTTCGAAAATAATTCGAATTTTGCAAAATCCTTTTAGGGAGATATTTTTGAATACCTAAACTATCGAATTTTGAAAAAAAAAAAAAATCGATTTTTTCAAATTTCTAGACTAGAATACCCCCTTAAGATGAAAAATAAAAAAGAAAAGACAATTGTATTCTAGTAGTGTATAAAAAATGCACTGCCATCAATCTGATGATTCGCAGTGAGAACATGTATAATAACCAGTTCGTATATTGGCACACTTTAGCTCGATCGCATACATTGCAATGAATGGAGTTGTTTCTGCTTAACTTTTTCGGCATTGCACTTATACCTAAAATCGGGGCAAAAAATCTAAATGACATGAACAAACCGTTTTTCCGCCAGATTTTCCACATATCGACGAAAGGAATTCGGCCAATTTTTCATCAGATTCGGTTAATGGATCCAGATTTGCATGTATAATTTTTAAATGGAACGAGACAATTTTGATTTATCTATATCGTATGCCCGACCAACAGATGGTATTGCCTTTTTCTCAACCAAAATTTCCTTGATTGCAACCAATAATATATTTGCATCGATCGTTGTTTTACTTGACTCACTCACATACCTATGACGCGGCATGATAAATGAGAAATCTACGAAAAAGCGGAAAAACAATAAAAACTCAAATTTAACCAAAAATGTCATGATATATATACAAACAGTGCATGAATATTGCGAGGTACTTATGAAAGATGCGTTTAAACGTCGAAAAAAACGGTGTCTCACAACTCCCCAAATCGTTTATTTTATAAATGACCGCGTAGTCATAAACACATCGAACGTTCATGCCCAAGTGAATGTGTAAATTCAAAGCTAATAGGACAATTAATAATTTGTATATATTAACATTTGAAATTTGCTTCAACAACTGATCGAATGTATCGCAAAACAAATGATGAAAAAAATTTACCGAGAAATTCCAAAACACAGTAACTGGAGAGACTCGTCGAATGCGTGTAAATATGACCAATGCTAGCTGAAAAGTGAGATCGCATCGAGAACACTTGTTGACACTTAAAATCGAATGTAAACAAATGAATAATGCCGAAAGGTAACAATGTGTCACAACTCCCTGTGTCTCACAACTCCCCATTTTCCCCTACGTAATAGAAGTGCTCCAGAAAAACACCTTCTGCGTATTCGTTGCTGATAGTTCGAATTTTACATTTTTGGTAAAGTTATATGCGATTTATTTTATTAGAAAAAACAAAATTACAAAAGGATTTTGACTGGAAAGCTTAATAAGAAAAGCACTCAAATTGATCATATCGGTAAACAAACAACATCAGCTGTTCTGTTCTGTCCAACTAGTGAGCAAAAGTAGAGTTGTCACATTCTTCAACACGAAGATTAACAAGCTACTGACCGCTAGATGGCGAAACTAACGCCACCTCCAGGGGAGGCAAAGACCTTTTTGCTTTTCTTATTTCTTTCTTATATATTTTTAATTTGTCATAGTATAGGTCCCATTCACATTCGCTTTGGGAGAGTTTGGCTCTATTGAATTGTTTCCTGCAATTCTTTTGTAGCTTTTTCAGTTCGGGTGTCCACCAGGGTGGCTTATTCTTCCCTCTATACCTGGCTGCCGGACAAGCCTTATGCAGGGCTTGGTTGCAGCAATTAGTCAGTCTATTGACCATATTGTCTAATGCCTCTATGCTAGAGGGGTTAAAGGGGGGATCCATGGGCAAACGTTCTGCTAGTTCTTGGGAATATCTTAGCCAGTTTGTTTTCCTATGGTTCCTAAATTTTAGTGCTTTAGGATGAATGACCTCTTCTTGGAGCGTGCATTCTATATATCTGTGATCAGAGAATGAATGTGCATTAAGTACCCTCCAACTCATTATTCTATCTATAATTGAGTCTGAGACTAACGTAATGTCAAGAACTTCCCGACGATTACGTACAATAAAGGTAGGCTCATTACCGCGATTGCAGAGCAATAATTTGGTACTCATAATAAAATTAAAGAGTGACTCACCTCGCTCGTTAATATCTGAACTACCCCAGGTAGTGTGATGGGCGTTTGCGTCGCCTCCCATAAGTAATATCTTGCCGCAGGCTTCGCTGTCCAGTATTAGCTCTTTTAACAGCTGCGATGGGACTGGATCCCCGTGTGCCATATAGAAGGACGATAGCCGGTACTTGTTACCATCTGTCTCCCAGCTTATCGTAGTTGTGTCTTTATTGCTATATTTATAAATCATAAATGTGGTTAGTTCTGTTTTTGCCATAATACAAGACCTTGATTTACCTTCACAGTCTGCTGTATACAGCTTATATTTCGGTGTCCTCAACCCGCAGATGCGCCCTCCATTGATCCATGGCTAATGAATGAGGACAAAATCAGGGTTGTCTGCTGCCATGCGATCAATTAGGGCTTGTGATGCTAGCTTACTGTGATGTAAATTTATTTGTAGAAGACGCATGGTTAACACTCTCTGAATCTTCCCGTGAGTCGCTCAAGAGCTCTTTTTCTGAGTATGTTGTACTCAAACCAGCTGTAAGCTCAGTTGTCGTACTTGTACTCATTTTCTTGAGTCTAGCTGTGAGCTCAGACCCTGACGAGCAGTATCCTTCCATGTCGATGCTTTCGACATCGCTTGAGGACTCCATAGGATCTTCCTCAGCGTCATTGGCCTCAATTTCTGAGGCCAATTGGTCGATGGCATCAGCATCTGTTTTATAGGTTCTGACCTTAACCTTGCCAAAACCATAGTTTATCATACCTTCGCTTTTCGCCAAAGGTTCTAGAGAATCGTTTGTTAGTAACAGCATTACTTGCGTTGTGGCACGTTTCGTCACCACACCGTCTACTGTTACGGTATTGTCAAAGACCTTGACAAATTTCCAGCTCGCCGTAGGAAGGCCTGGGTTGCATGCACTTATTATCTGCATGACTTGCTGTGGGTCAGAGGGTGTAGGGACCCAAACTCGTGCCCTCGATCGAGACGGGATGTCTTTTTTGTCTACTACCACGAGCTTCGCTCCAGGGTAGACTTCCCCGATCTTCGCTATTGCAGTCTTGTATAGCTCCACCGATCTTTCGTCGTCGCAGGCTATAATTTTAATCTGGCCTTGGTACCAGCCAGCGTCAGTGCATGATGGGGGCGGACCTGGATTGCTTAGTAGCACTTCCAGCGTTACGTTGGTCAGAGCGGCCTGCACCCATTTCCATTGGGCTCTGGGAATTCTTCCTTCGGGATCACCCTCATCCAGGACACCAATGATGATGCGATTGCGGGCCACTTCCGCAAACGTTTTATTAGGCGCTATGCCTCGATTTTTCGGTCTTTTCGCTGACGGTTTAACCTCTTCAGTAGACCTCTGTCTTTTGGTGGCAGCTGACGATGTGGTTTGCCTTTCTAGGGTGAAGTTAGGAAGAACCTTCTTCGCCCACTCTATCGATTCCCTTACCTCCTTCGTCAGCTCCTCCGTTGTTGGTGGAGATTCGTGCAGCCTTTTGAGTATCCTGGCGGCATTACGCCTCTCCAGGTACCCTGCTTTAGTTGGATCAGTGATCCTTACTGTCGGCCATTTTCCGGCAGGAGCACTGGCCTCGGTGCTACCTGTGGCAGTCTCTTCACCAGCTCTCCGCATAGCCACAGGACGTCGACTAATTGGTCTGGTTCCGATAACCACCGCAGGAGGTGCCGATGTACTGGGGCTAGGCTTAACCTCAGTCCCAGTGTCAGCGCTTGCCGCCGGTCCACTCTGACTAAGTTTGACTACAGTCATCGTGGTGGCAGATTGAGAGCTCGTTTTGAACGCTGCTCGCTTCTCGGAGCTTGCTGCCCCTTCTGATTTGTTTGTTCCTTTTGATTTTTGGTTTTTATCTTTTGAATTGTTCATTTGTTGGTCCCACGAGTGTCGGAGAAGAGATGTTCCCTGTGCATAGCTCCGAACTACACAGGCAAGGCTAGTTATTACGGAGGGCGCCAGGTATCCGTAAGCTCACGTTAGCGACTGGGCTATTTTTGAAAAGGGCCCCCAGCCAGGCTGATCCTCGGCACGGGTCGCATGACACCTTGATTCGGCCCTTTACCTCACACCATGGTAAAACTCCATTTACAAATGCTGTACTATTAAGGAGTAACGAACACTTATCCGTGGAGTCTTACCTTAGCTAGCTACCTCCCAACTGAGTGCAGGATGAGAACTGTGGTACCTATTTCCAGTCGGCACCCTCGGGGAGGGTTCAGTGGAGAGGTTTTGCCGACCATCGAGAACACTTGTTGACACTTAAAATCGAATGTAAACAAATGAATAATGCCGAAAGGTAACAATGTCTCACAACTCCCTGTGCCTCACAACTCCCCATTTTCCCCTACGTAATAGAAGTGCTCCAGAAAAACACCTTCTGCGTATTCGTTGCTGATAGTTCGAATTTTACATTTTTGGTAAAGTTATATGCGATTTATTTTATTAGAAAAAACAAAATTACAAAAGGATTTTGACTGGAAAGCTTAATAAGAAAAGCACTCAAATTGATCATATCGGTAAACAAACAACATCAGCTGTTCTGTTCTGTCCAACTAGTGAGCAAAAGTAGAGTTGTCACATTCTTCAACACGAAGATTAACAAGCTACTGACCGCTAGATGGCGAAACTAACGACACCTCCAGGGGAGGCAAACATGCTGAAGGATAGACTAATGTTACTTGTTAGCCTATGCCAGGCGTAATACCATGAAATAAACAAAAAAAAAGATGGAGCTGTGGTAAAACTATAATTTACAATTTTTTTTTTTTCATAAAACTTTTCGGAATTACTCTCGGGCCCGGGGTTGCATTGATTGCATCTGCAATATTTGCCTCGTGTGACATCTTTGTTGGCGAGAGAGGATAACTTTTTCTCTACTTCATCATAAAATTCAATAACGCTAGAAGAGCCCTGTCTTAAAATGGATAGTTCCTGTTCTATCAAATAAATTGGTCGCTTGTCAGAATAAGTGAAGTCAAGGCGGGCTATAATAGCATCAAAATTTAAAACTGTACTAAAAGATAATAGAAGTGCGTCTGCAGCCACACGGATTTTGCCATCATAGGCCTTGAATATTTCATCAGCGTTGTGTGCTGCTTCGCGCCAGGACACATAACACTCCGCTTGGCCCGAAAATTCGGGTAGTGACTTTACAACCTCAAGGGACTCCTCGCATACTCTTCCTGTTGTTATCCTATTTTTCTCATATTTTGCCACTCCAGGCTGCTGAGATAATTTGACCATCTGATCTTTTAAACTATTAAGCTTGTCCTCAAATTCCCTTCTTTGAATTCCTAAGGCAGCCGAGACGGCCGCGGTAACTACCTCCGATAGCTGAGCTTCGCCCATGTCTCTACGTTAGTCTGATAACCTAATATTCTCAAATTCAAGGATTGGTGTAGAAAGATGAACTGTCTGTTCGTTGCCGTGGTTCATAAAAAAGTCAGTACTTTATAAGTTAATTTTTAAATTTAATAAAACTTTCAGAATTTAAATTCGAAAATACGAGTTTTTCAACTTACATCACTTCCATTTTTCGTACAATCAATATATCCTTAATCTATGGCATCCTTTCGTATTCACTTGACGTAGAATTTTTATTTTACCACCAGTATTTCGCCCTGGGTCCCCTCAGTTTAGAGCAGATTGTTGTTGCAAATTGTTTTACCACCGAAATAATCCTGGTTTCCTTGTTGTATACCACTGATTTATTTCCCCCAACGTTGGGCGCCAAATAAGTATTTTTAATAGTACCATTTTACATGTCCAACTTAATTCTAGATCTTATAATAAAAATAACCACTACTTATACTACCGAAGCCCTACTGCTTGCGATAGGTAAGAATTAACGCAAGACTACGATTAATTGCTGACTCAGGCTACGCGCAAGTTTTTCGTGTGACTTTCAGTTAGTGGCTGTTTGTAAGACGATCGTGCGCAATATTTTGTGTGACTTTAGTTAGTGGCTACTTGAAAGATGATCACGCTGACTTAGGCCACGCACAACACTTTGGTGAGAGTTTAGTTGTGCGATATTCTCACGTAGTTGCAAAGTCTGACTAAGCATTTTGTGTTAACTTGAATAATCACGTATACTTACGAATCTTAAGATCCTCTTTAACATTTTTCTCTTGATTGAAGTCTGCTTTGTTGGCAGTTTTACTCGGTGATGCCGAAGGCGATTGCGAAAAATTGGGATTATTTTCGTCTTTTTTATACTTGATGTCCATTTTATCGGGGTTTCCGGTGCACGAGTAGCACTAAATTTCAAAGTATTTTACCCGCAATGCAATTCGTGTTGACCATGGAACCGCTTGTAGCTAGGTTAAGTAACATGGAGGGACATTTGAAATGTAAAATTTTGAGAAAATGTTATAGTTTGTTTTGATTTTCATTAATTTTATTGTTATTCAGATAATTCAGTTTTAAGATTCCGGGTATTGGATCCAATACTCGGTGAATTTCGAGTATTGGACACCCTATACCAACAACATATCTTTCGCCGGCTCTGGGCATATCACATTACCCTTCCATATCACAATACCCGAAGTTACTCTACTATTTCATTACATTTTTCCGCCATAATTTAAAATTTGCACAGCTTCGTTCCAAAAATGATAAACTAAGAATGACAAATTTTTGCTTGTATCAGAATGGTTTTGGATGCCTAATAACAAAGCTGTTTAACTGCAGCTTTGGAGGAAACTTCGCCAATAAATCCAAATTTTTTAAAGCGAGGGACCCTAAATACTGCTTGCGTTATAAGGCAATTTTTTCTAGGCCCGCAAAACGTTCATTTAATTTTCGAGTTTCATCGGAGAGACTGCAAAGAAGCAGTCAATATCACATAGATTAAATTTCTGTGATAACTGATTAAATCTTCGTATTTGTTGCAAAAGTGAGACAATAATGATTTGTAGGTCTGAAGGTAATTCTGTCACTGATTTATACTTATTTATATTAATATTCATGACAAGGCCAAATCTTTCAATCCCATCATCGTCTATTCCCCAAAGTTCACCCAGATATTGACGATTCTCCCTCTATGCTCCTGCAAGGTATAATAACCCAATAAAAGCTCGTATTTCTATACGGTCAGTGGGTTTAATGTCCCTTTCTCTAGAAAAATTGTTTCTAATGGTCTCAATGTATTGGTTGGTGTATGTTACTATTATGTTTAATATTTCGTCGGTAAAAATATTATTCCATATATCAACAGCAGTACTAGCATTCCCTTTTACTCCAGGTAAGTGAGTAATTATGTTGTGAGGTTCTCTGCGTGCCCTTCGCAGAGGTGGATTTTGATTCCACTTACTGATCTTATCTTTTCCTTGAAAAAAATGTATGTCTCCAGAAATTTCATCATCTAGGTCGGTCTCATCATCCTGCTCTGTCTCGGAATTTTCACCCCGATCTTCTACCTCGTCATCTGAAGCAACATCGCTTTCCTCCCCAAATTCATCTTCCATTGTGGGATCGTCGTCATCAGCCACCAGCAAATTTATAACTTCTTCCATGTCTTTGGACTCATTTAAATTGAAGTATCGACGAGACATTTCTATCAAGAATATAAAACAAATTAAAACATAAAACCTTTGTAACGAGTTTGGGCGCAATGCGCCCTGCAGGCCGCATCAATAAATCAGGTTATTTTCAACTAACTATTAAATATTAATAAATTATTTAGTATTACAATGGGGCAGTAGTTAATTTGAAATCAGTAATTTTGAAAATACTTTAAAAAATGTTAGGAGTTATGCGTATAACTTCACTTTGGGAAGGGAAAACACAAACTGAGTTGATTTGATATAAAGATCACCCCATAAGAAGCAGCTATTGAGCAAAAGAGTAGTAAACGGTAAAAAATAATAGAGTGAGACAAAAAAATGTGTGAGCTGTGCCTCACAGATCGGGTGCGCCCGACGGAGGGTTAATTTTATGAATAAGTAAATTGCTAAGGTAAAGGTAATTATGAAATAAATAACATATTATGTAAATTTTAATGGATGCTCTTCTATAGGTATAACATACTTATATAATTGTTGAATATTATTAAATTTATAATTTGAGTTTGATGCTAGTATTTTCAAGACATCTACTTGTTCTTCTTGGTGGTTCACATATGTTTTATTATCTATACTTGAAGAGGTCTTAAATTGTATTAAATGTGGTCCGTTTATTTTTAAACCATTCCAAGTATGTTCATTAGTTATAACAATATTGCCGTGGTCGAAAATTTGTATTGGAATATTATTTTCTTGTATTATGTTACATTGAACTTGTTGATTTGATAACAGTGGAATTGTGCAGTTATCCTTTAATTCCTGTTTACAAATACTAATGCCTAAATAGTTTTTACATTTTGATACAATTATATTTTGTTGAAAGAACAAATTTTATTCACTAGATATCTTTAGATATCGTGAGTTTCTTTATTAGTTTTAGAACTTGGACTAATTATATTTTGTTGAAAGAACGAATTTTATTCACTAGATATCTTTAGATATCGTGAGTTTCTTTATTAGTTTTAGAACTTGGACTTCTGTCCGGTTACAATTGAATCTTAATAAATTCGTTATTACATTTTGAAACCTTTTGATTTAATTCATATTTTCCGTGTTTAAATGCTAAAGGAATCACTTGATATAGTTGACATTTATTTGAAATTACAGGATTTTTGTATATGGTTATTATTGCGGTTTTAAACATATATACATGGATGTCGGAATATTCTAGTATATTAATTACAGGAATATTATATATTTCATTGCTGATTACTTCATTTATTTCTTTTAAATTTAAGGTTCCTGAATAAAAGTTTCCAAACCTTGCAAAATTTATTGTATTGGTAATACTTTCTAATTCTTTCAGGACTTCTGTCATAATTAGTTTCTCTGTAATACATTTAGGATCAAGAGTTTCAAGGATCTTTTCGAATTGTGAATTTATTTTACGTTGTTCGTAATTGTTTTCTATCAATTGGTTTAATCCTGTTTTAATTTCTATTAAATCATCGTGATCGGGTGTCCCTGTTACAAATTTGTCTTCAAAATAGTCAAATCTAGACTGCTCTATTTCCTTCTTCGACTGTGTAGTTGTGTACTCAACTTCACAGCGGGAATGTACAAGTAAAAGGAACGGAATAAGAAAAAAATTGAAAAATTCCCAACAACGCGCTGTTAGAGGGTTGATTTACTTGAAAATACCGCGCGCACTTGTATTGTCTGTTTGCGGACAGACGGAGTCGTTGACCCTTTTTGATTTTTTTTTTGTAATTATCTTATTTCCACCAAAAAAAAAGAGTGTGCAATAAATCCACGTACCTGTTTTTTCTGGAACGGATTGTTGGTGTTGAAATTGCTGATGGCTTGGTGCTTTGCTAATCTCAGCTTGCTTGGTGGTGATTGGCTTGCTTGCTGGTGATCTGGCTTGCTTGCTGGTGATCTGTTTAAAATGGATCTTTTATTTCATCCGGCTCGAAGGACCATGTTCTCGATCGGAATGCGACGCAATGGGCGGTTTGAAATGTGGGCCTCCACGGTCGCTCCGATGAAATATTTTATAAAAATGAAAAGCACAGTGTCAGTATATATTCGTCAATGTTTATTGCAGTATATATATATATGTAGATATACATATGGATATGTGCATAGAAATATACTTATATGCAATACGTTGCTTACGTATTATTGTACATATATGTATTATTAGATTATGTATAATTAATAGTTTATGACATATTACCTGTTGGCTGACACGTCCTGTTGCTCCTGATTGTACAATCGCAGAGAAAGTTATAGTTAAAATTAAAGTGAAAGTAACCTCGCCGAACAACGTTTAACACGGTAAACGTTTTAACTGTTCGGCGGGGAAATGCCAGGGTTAACGGCCTTCACGTTGCAGCGACTGGAATCGGTGGTTAGCAACAGTCGGAACGGTAGGCGCAGTTACCATTAGGGTGGCTAAAAAAGTATATTGAATATTAGGGTGTGGCCTAAACATCGACTGTATGATTTATTCTCTGTAATGTCTGAGGATTTATGTTTTGATTTGACGGCACTCTGTCTCTCTTAAGGGGTTATATCCACTTGCGAGGCAGAAAAAACGCGTTTTTTTGTGAATTTTTTCCAAAGAGGCATTTTATTTTATACATTAATGAACAAAATGTAATTAAACAGAATTTAATGTACTTTAACAATCAGTGGTTTATTTTAAAAAATATTGGATCCCCTAGCTCCTGTAGATGATCTGCGGAAAGACCTCCAAAAAAAAGTGCTTGGCGGTGAGCAAGATATCTCTGGTCCAAATTATCTGAAAACCAAAAACCAAAAATATTTAGTTTAGTAATAAATAAATACAGGTAATGATCGAAGGTCTAGTCAAAATTTTGATTTTTGACAAAATGGCGGCTGTTCAAAAAAAAATTCAGTTTTTCATGAAAATTTTTCACTTCAAAGTGGCTTAAAAAATCGAAATTATTGTCCAAAACCTTATTCCTTCGATCATTACCTGAAAAATATATCTGAGTAAGTCGTGTGAAAATTTCAAACCGATCGGTTTAGCGGTTTCGGAGAAATTTTGCTCACCGACTCTGAAAACACGGTTTTGAGATAAACGCGTTTAAAGTTTCGGGAACGATTTACACTAAATTAAAAATTTTTTTTTCAACTTACATCGTGTCATCTATTCCAGCACCATAAGAGGAACCCTCTGCTTCGTCGTTTGCGTCCAAAATGTTTAGTTGTTGTTGTCTACGAGCCATTCTCCCCTCGCGCGTCGACCCTTGCGCTCTTGCGTCCGAAATTGAGATGCGCTCTGCGTCCTCTTTGCTCACGTAGGAATGAGCATTGGGTCCAAGTGATAATCCCATAGCACTCATATAATAAAGAAGAGATGTTTTACCTTCATTAAAGACCCCGGCTGCAATGTTTGCAGCTATTTCAATAATTTTAGAGCCAGCTGGAATAATTTTTGGAGTTATTTTCCATATCAGCTGATTATAACTTTCATTATTGTTCTGGGTAAAACCACCAACGCATCGTTCCAATAATTTTTTGTTACTTAGATCTTCGTAAATTGGAAAAATAGCTGATGCAACATCAGGTGGTAAGGCCTCATAATCATGTTTATAGCTGGGCCAAGTTCCCAAGGCTCGCGCTTTTTGCCACGAACACCACGAGTTTTCTCCTATAGGGCAATTATCATGCTGAGGGTTTTTATCTGTAGAGCAGTTATGGAAATAAGATGCCCAAATGGCTTTATACATACTGTCAACAGAATCACAGTGTCTCCTAATCGCTAAACCATAGTAAACAGTTAATTTATCAATAAGTTTCCCAGTCAATTTACCTTTGCCACCAAGTAACTTTTTTTTTTTGTTTTTCCATTCTTATCTTTCATTTCTTCTACTGTATTATTTACTATGTCTCTTAGCCGTTTGCCCATTCTTTTTTGAACATGCCCAATACATTCTTTCTTCGTTACTTCTGTCTCACCATAAGGAGCAGCCTTCAAAATCCCCGAATAAGTTTTAGAGTCACCATCACCGATGTAGTTTATAAAACGAACTTGAAACTTTTCCAATGAACGTTTGAACATGGTAATAACAGCATCAACTTCCATTTTTCCTGATGACCCCTTGTGGTTAGCTGAGCATACGACTTTGTGCTCTTCCCACCATTCCTGATATTCAGTCGTATCCTTGTGAGATTTCCAAGGCTCGCATTGCTTACAGTAAGAGCTTTTAACTAAAAGATCAATTATTTTTCCACTGTAGTATCCAATTAGAGATGTAACTCCAAATAGAGAAGTAAATCCTCTTTTTTTCCAAGTTCCATCTCCCGAGACTGTTAAATCACTCTTATGTTCATCACCTTGCTGTTCAGCCGTGGCATTCATTTCCTCAACACAAGCTTTTTTTAAAAGTTTATCTGTGACTACTGAGACACATTCGTGGATATTTTTAACGATCATATCATATGAAGTTTGGAGCAAAAAAGCTGGCATGTCCATTAGCCCACAAAATTGAGTAGCACCTTTCAAACCTAACCCAAGGGTTCTCATCACAAATATAAATCGTCGATTTATTTCATACGAGTGTTTGACATAGTTACAAGAGTTTACACTACGAGGATTACATTTATCACATAAGATAACAATTTTGAAACCAAGTCCACGTTCTGAGGCTGTTTCAAATTTTACTGGCTCACGGCAAGTTTTACACAATACATACTCACTAATAGCCGTAAACACAGTTATAAAATTTAAAATTCTATATTCAACTGACGTATCGCGAGTTACATATATTTCCTCTTGCGCTTTAAATTTTTTTGCTGAGGCGCTGAAACTGCTCTCATCATATTCCACGGTTTTCGGATTAAAAACGTTCTTCCGTTTATTTCTTCGAGACAACTGTGCTTTGGAAGTTCTACGAGTTTCTCTGCTAATTTTGCGAGGCATTTTTTACTTTAATTAATTAAACTATACACACTGAGAAATACACAAACTGAGCAGAAACACAACTTGTCCACGTGGAAGATCACTTTTAACTGATGAGTTCACATATTTTTAACTTAAAATTCCGAGTGAAAAACAATATGTGGATTTGTTCACGCACCAAGTAGAAGAGGGTGCAATGTATTTTCGCAACCTTATTTATAGTATCAAATCTGCAAAGCAGGCACTGTTAGCTTAACGAAAAATGCAGATGGAAAAACAAATATGATAACAATATTATATGTATGTACATGCTAATTTTTGGTACGGTTACAGAGATCGGATGTTTCTACTGTTATTTTAGAAGGAATGCCTGTAGGTATAACAAAGAAAGAATGCCTGTAGGAATAATACAAAGTATTTTCTATAACTTAAACTAAATGGGGGTTTATGCAGATTCCTGCTGCATACAATAGGTTTCAGGTATAAACTAGACCTTTGTATTATTATCTTAGGGTCCCAAACACAATATAAGTGGAGAACAAAAGTATAGCGGCTAGCAGAACCAGGTGCTACTCCGGCTCGTGCTCCGCCTACTTTCGAACGCTCGGAGACGTTCTTACTAATACGCTCATATCTTCGAAACTAATTGTCGGATCGATTTGAAATTTTCAGAGAATATTCTTAAATATATGTACATTCAAAAAATGAAAAAAAAAAAATTCGATTTTTTGAAAATCACAAGTGGATATAACCCCTTAAATGGGTTATTATATTTACCATTCTGTGTAGTCCGAACGAATTCTCTTGAGTTGTCGACTTCCATGGGTACTGGTCTCTGCGGCTGCTGTCGGTGCTGAAATCGCTGATTATTCCCGTATACCTGTATTCCTGGATTATATCGATGTTGCCTGTCTTCATATCGTGGTGCTGGACGATTTTCGTGATAATGATGACGTGCTGGATTTGATCGCTGCGGCTGTATATCGAACTGTTGATTCACATTGTCGTGGTATATTGTACATGCAATGGCATAGGCTGCCTCCAAGTCTTTTGGGCTATTGCTGTATAATGTTCCGCTAGTGTATTTGCTGTTTAGCCCTAATATTTATAAAAGTACGCACAGCTTCTTCGTTAGCATATTCTAACATTGCTGGATTGTTTTGACTAGCAGACATCTCGATTTTAGACAAGGCTAAATTTAATGCCTTGCTTGCTGACCTTACTGTGAAATTCAGACAATGTACGTCTTCCTTGAACTATTCTTTTCATATCGTCTAGTAGGACATATAACGGACGCTGATCTGCATATGTGTAATCTAGTCGATTGATTATCGAGTAGAAATTTAATTTTGTATTGTGGTTTGTTAGAATATCAGCTGCCGACCCAATAATCTTCGTGCGTACTATTCCCAATGCCGAGTAATAACGAGGGTGTTGCACAAAACTCTTAATGGACTCCATAAATGTATAGGCTTGATTTCTCCAAGAACGGTACTGCGTTTTATCGCCATCAAATTTTGGTAACGATTTAAATAGCTCCAGAAAAATATCCTTAAGGTCTGTTAGTGCCAGACGGACTTCTTTTTGAGTAACAAATGTTGAGCAACAAATGTTACTTGTTGGAATGATACCCTTTTGATGGTTTCGATGTGTTGCTGGAAGGATTCTTGTTGGCTCTGCATGTTCATTGCCAATACCGCTATTTGGGCTTTCAGGGCTGCTATTTCGGTTTCCATCTCGATTTTTGTATCGCGATTACTGTCGTAGGTGCGTTGTTTTTTAACTAGCCGTAAGTTTTTAAAGTGCTCCAGTTTTCTTTGCTGGTATAGCTAGGCTTCACTTAATAATTTTTTGCTTCAATTTTTCAGAAACTGTCTTTCTTAAAGACCGTGGATTTTTATATTTTCCTTTATTTCAAGGACTTAGCTTTTAGGTGGCAAACGTATTGCAATCCCGGTTGAGCCCCCAGTTAGGACTCTGTGTGGAAAAAATAATAAAAATATATTTTTTTCTGAGCAAGAGCTCGTTTATTGAATTCATCTATTTCAGAAGTAATTTTATATTTTAATGCTTACATCTATTTATACTATTTCTAAATACAATTTGGTTTGAGATAAAAATATGCTTACATGTGTTTATTGTATGAAGGGACAAAGACCATGTTTGTATTGTTTATCATTATTATTGTTAGGAAACAGTGTATGTATGTAGTGTAGTGTATGTGTCAACGTCGTTAACTCGCTGCAGCTAAACGCAATATACATATTTCTTAAATTAGTATCGGATAGTCGATTTCTTAACCTACACTTATTAAGTTTTACCAGTGAAAAAAGTGCTCACATGAATAAGTATAGCCAAACATTGCTATTATTTCTGCAGCAAACTTTCGTAAATTAGAATATTTTTGGTTACAAATTCTTTGATAGAACTCAACAATGGAAGCCGATTCTCTATAATCAGCTTTAATTCGGGTATCACATTGCAAATCGATCAATTCCATTTGTAAGTGTCGTGGCGCTTCAAAAGAATCGAAATCAAAAGCCGTCGCGAACATATCAAGCTTTGATTTTATTGTACGCAACTCAACAAATCGTTCCGGAAACTTTTTTTCGAGGTTTTCAAGTTCTGCCACATACCTTGTTACGTCTTCGTCTTGGCGTTCAGTAAGTGTTTGTAAACACGGAAAAAAATCGAAGCATTTTTCTTTTAACTGTCGTATCCATAATGATATTTTTTTTTTAATTCTTGAATTTCCTAATTTTGATCCGCTCATGGATTTCGCACCATCGCACAGTGGGCGATTTGGCTGATCTAGCGTAACGAAATTAATTACTCAAAAAATAAAAACAATTTTGCAATAATGGTAATGTTTATATTATTTAGACCCTTCAAGGCACAATATTTAATAACTTTTTGCAACTTAAAAATTTTTGTTATGCTTTTTTTTATTTTTATTTACATGTTTTTAACATTTTTATTGTCTGCATTTTTAACTATTATTAACTATTCTTTTAACTATTATTATTATTAATAATATTAGTTATACGATTCCGAATCGGAATTTTCTGAATCTGAAGGGTAATTTAATAGCAGACTTCGAACTTCCTTATCAAACACTATTTCTTTACTAGATTTATTTCGTTTGTTTTTGCACAAACTTGTTATAAGTGGGTCTGAAGCAACTAATAATGAATTCTTAAATCCTCCATTGTATTTACACGCGAGTTTTTTCGTGTATGCTTGAGCCGAAAATTTCGTAAATTTTTGTTATTTGCTTCCAAAGCTTCTTCCGACATCATGCCAATCGGAAGTGGTACACATTCGATAATTTCGGCTCCGTGAATTAATATTTTGTGCAATGAGCTGGGCATGTAAAACCAAGAATATTCTTGCACAAATATCTTCGCAGTTTCTATCGTATATTTTCTAAAGCTATCGGCATTTATTGCACAACCTGAAGACATGGAACGCAAAATAACACCAAGTCTTTTTATCAGGTCATGGTTTACTCCAGTAATTTGAGCGGACAGTTCTGACTTTTCAAAAAACCTTCGAGCTGTATTTCCACTATTCGTGTTGCCAGACCCTTGCATTGGAATATCTACCAATAAAGACATTTCGATTCTGAATCTTTTTTTTTTTTTTTTTTTTTTTTTTGTCGGGACAACTAGCAAGTGCAGCACTCAGACATTAATTGAGTCCATTGTACTACACTTGGATTCCCTTTTAATTTTCTTTAAATCTACCCGATCTCCGAAGAAATCTGAGTAGATCTTGTGGTGCCAAGGAGCCAAGATGGTCGCTTCTTAACACATCAGTGCCAAAGACCTCAAACCTGATTCGGGCGAAGGCGGGGCAGACACACAGGAAGTGATCCGCCGTCTCATCCTCCTCTTCACAAGCTGGGCAGAGTACACTGTCTGAGATGCCCAACCTTTCCATGTGCTTTGCCCACAGAAAGTGGCCCGTCATTAGTCCAACCAGCCGTCTGCACTCCCCTCTGCCTAATGACAGAAGGGTTTGCGACAGTCGATCGGACATGACAGGTAACATCAGTTTTGTCCATCTGCAGCCTCTCTCAGCCTGCCAAGCTCGCTTGTGGGTAGTAGTTACCCATTTGCTAACCGTGGCCGTGATGGCCGCAGAGGGGAGTGGCAAAGCGGGCTCTGGGCCAAAGAAGTTGGCTTCAGAGCCCATCTTAGCTAAGGAGTCAGAGGTCTCGTTACCCGCGATACCCACGTGTCCCGGGACCCATGTAAGCATCAGGCTGTTATATCTGCCGACATAGTTCAGCCTGGATTTACAGGACTTCACTACCCCTGATGTGGTTTGAGGGCTATCTAAGGCCATAAGCGCAGCTTGGCTGTCGCTGCAGACACATATAGATCTGCCTCTCCATCGTTTTTCCACAACAAAGTTCATCGCTTCTTGAACTGCATACACCTCCGCTTGAAACACAGATGCATGCATTCCAAGAGCAAAGTGCAGTTTTGTCCCGCTGGATTCCACGTAGACCCCAGAGCCGGAGCCATGCTCGGTCCTGAAAGTAAGCAGATGCAATCACAAACTTCGACCATCCGCGTCTACCTCTATAACACACCTCAGCCGCTACCAGGTCTTGGCAACAGAATTGCTCAAGACCCATCACAGTGAGATGGGATGATACTATAAGACCGGTCCTAGGTCTGCTAGAACTCCTGTCATATAGTAACGTGGCCCCTTTCAGCGCACTTAAGCCACAGAGACGGCCCCTAAAGACCCAGGGCTCTTGCACTGCTGTTATGTGGGGTAATGTGTGCAGCTGGGAAAGCCTTCTACTTAGTAGTGCAGTAGCGGCTTTGGAATGCTGCAAGTTAATTTGCGTCACCGTCAAGGGACGATAGCTACAGGAGTCGTTCGAGTCAATCATTTGGGAAAGACATGAAAGCTGGCCGTCCCAAGGAAGAGACTCAGACGGTTCCCGTACCGTAAGCCCATGACATCAACACTGGCCTCGTCCACTCGCACCACAAGAGTAGCACCTTCCTTCCCGTCCCGGTTTTTACTCTTGGTGTACGAGACGACTCGCCAAAGCCTCGTGTTGATGCCCGGATTCTGGGCACGTAGACAGGATAGGACATCCGCCGTAGACAGGTCTGGATCCGGAATCCAGCAGATGGCCTTCCTGAGGGGTACACTCTCCTCGCTGTAGACTGCGAAGCGAGTGGTCCCCATGGGGGGCACGTTATTGACCGCGGTCCTGATCCACTCGAAGTTGGCCAGAGACGCGCACGTCACCTTTATGGTGCCGTCCTTTGTCTCATAGCCCTTCGCGTTGGCTTCCGGACCGGAGGCAATAACCCGACGCATCAGCTGGCTTTTGCAGTATTTGATTTCTGCATCCGTCAGCTGATGGTCGGGCCCCTGTTTTCCAATCACAGCCACAGGTCGTGGGCCAGCAGCCTTCTCGCTATAGGATGGCTTGGCCGCACCCTTGGATGTGCTTGGGCGAGGGTCCAGCTCCCGATCCTCCACTGACGAAGATTTCGCCGGGCAGACAGCTGTGCTGGACTTTTTGTCGAGGCGCCGATAGAGACGTGGCTCAGCAGAACCTTTTCCCGCCACATTGACTGGCGCCAAGACCGAGCTCGTACCTTGGGGGGTCGTGGCTCGGTCATTGGCTGCAACCGCAGGGCAGGGAGGTGTGCTGCTTTCAGCCGCCGTCTTTCTCCGCTTGCCTCGAGAGCGAGACAACTTGGGAGTGCCTGTGCCCACCGAAGACTCGGTAGCTTCCGTGGGTGTCACTTCCGCTGACCGAGGTCGTTTGGAAGACACAGACACAGAAGGGCCGGCGGAGCCACATGAGGATTTCTCCCGCATGAGCTCTGCCCGCCGCTTTCTTCTCTTCCTCCTTGCCGCGCTCTTCGATTTCCCTGCTTCTTTGGGAGGTCGTGCAGCCACCGAAGAGACCTCACAACTCAGGCCCTCAGAAGCAGGGAAACGTTTCTCAGACTCTGAAGGAGAGGAGATTGCGATAGCAACCCCCGTCTCCTCCAGGATGCGCTCTCGCTCGTAGAGCTGAGAGACTTGGGTAATGGTTGGGGCCTCCAGAATCCATGCCCCTGCCGCCGAAGCGGGTGGATTGCCACTTGTGTGGATTCCACCTGGAGTAATAGATCCTTTGTTTTCCATTACCTTTTTTGGTTTTTTTTTCGGGACTCCTCCCTAGCCAGTTTGGTTCGCGGATGGCACCCTGATTCTATGCCAACTTTGAGTCATCACACGAGTGTTGAACCCACCCCAACAGGGAAGGCCACTCTTGTGATGCCAGGGCTCCCTATCCACCACCTGGGACGCGCCCGATGGGAGATCAGGCAACTCCACACGGTTTTTTTTTTTTTTTTTTTTTTTTTAACAAAGACCAGCCTTAAGATAAATAAAAAGATAAAATTCATTTAATGTTGATAAACTTAAAACTAAATCCTTATAATAAAACCTTAAAACTAGTATGATTAATAATTGTTAAGATAGAAAGTAATGTATTGAATGAAATGAATTGTAATAAACTTATAAGTAGTATTGTAATAATAAGATGGCTGGTCTTTGGGTTAAATTTTAAACACCGAAATTCGTATGGATATCTGTATTATTCAGGAAGGTTGCATTGAACGTTGCTTTCCACTTTGCGCAGCTAGCTTTTCGCACAGATGCAAAATTGTTTTTGTCTTCACGGAATTTGTCTGAGACGATGTCACTCATATATGATGCTAAGGAATAAACTAGAATTTCAGATAGAATTAATTCCTTGTTGTTGTTTGCAGATTTGTTTTTAGTCAAGATCATGGTCTCCTCCACCTGATATGCTAAAATTGCTTTTATGATGGCCTCTTTTTCATCATCAGGCATAGTTTCCTGTTTAGTGGGTATCATTGAAAAAGTGAATCCACCTCTGAAGTAGCTTTCAAAGTCATCATAACCCAATGAAATCATGTGCTTGACAGTCACTGGCCTATTAATGCTTGTGAATTTTTTGAGCACTGCAAATCCTACTTCTGGATAGCTATTCAGTATCCGCGGCAAGGTTATCGTCTCACGATTGGATTGGGAGGCCACCACATTCTTAGAAATGCGATATATCTTCACCAACTCTGAGATATACCTCTGAGTATCTTGTTTTACCTTTCCCGTCTTTGATGTAATTGATGAGCCACGCGATAGCATCAATACAATAAGGAAGGATATCTGCTTCTTCCGAATCTCTGCGTCTGGCTGTAATTTTGCCACCAATTTTCTGATGAAAATGGGGTCGAAGCCTTGGTATGACACAGCATTCATAATGTGTTGCATATTATCCTCTTCTGAGAGGTATGCAATCATCTTTTTAATAAATGGGTCTGTGTCAGGGGTCTCAATGTCCAGGGTGCTAAGATCAATAGAGGTTTCTCGAGTTGTTGTTGCTGCTCTGATCTCATCACTAATGTTAAATGCTTGAGATTCACTGGCCATTTTTGCTGTTGGTTTTTTAGTTTCCTCCAAACTGAAAGAAGAATCCTCAGAATCGTCTGATTCTATCAAATTTGATTGCGAGCTCAATAAGCTAGTTGAGGTGGATGGGCAAATGCAAAATTCTTGATCGCACTGACAATGTATATCCCTCGAAACTGTCTTTCTTGCTTTTCTGAATCTTTCTTGGATTTCTGAGGAGGATTTCTCCCGCATGAGCTCTGCCCGCCGCTTTCTTCTCTTCCTCCTTGCCGCGCTCTTCGATTTCCCTGCTTCTTTGGGAGGTCGTGCAGCCACCGAAGAGACCTCACAACTCAGGCCCTCAGAAGCAGGGAAACGTTTCTCAGACTCTGAAGGAGAGGAGATTGCGATAGCAACCCCCGTCTCCTCCAGGATGCGCTCTCGCTCGTAGAGCTGAGAGACTTGGGTAATGGTTGGGGCCTCCAGAATCCATGCCCCTGCCGCCGAAGCGGGTGGATTGCCACTTGTGTGGATTCCACCTGGAGTAATAGATCCTTTGTTTTCCATTACCTTTTTTGGTTTTTTTTTTCGGGACTCCTCCCTAGCCAGTTTGGTTCGCGGATGGCACCCTGATTCTATGCCAACTTTGAGTCATCACACGAGTGTTGAACCCACCCCAATAGGGAAGGCCACTCTTGTGATGCCAGGGCTCCCTATCCACCACCTGGGACGCGCCCGATGGGAGATCAGGCAACTCCACACGGTTTTTTTTTTTTTTTTTTTAACAAAGACCAGCCTTAAGATAAATAAAAAGATAAAATTCATTTAATGTTGATAAACTTAAAACTAAATCCTTATAATAAAACCTTAAAACTAGTATGATTAATAATTGTTAAGATAGAAAGTAATGTATTGAATGAAATGAATTGTAATAAACTTATAAGTAGTATTGTAATAATAAGATGGCTGGTCTTTGGGTTAAATTTTAAACACCGAAATTCGTATGGATATCTGTATTATTCGGGAAGGTTGCATTGAACGTTGCTTTCCACTTTGCGCAGCTAGCTTTTCGCACAGATGCAAAATTGTTTTTGTCTTCACGGAATTTGTCTGAGACGATGTCACTCATATATGATGCTAAGGAATAAACTAGAATTTCAGATAGAATTAATTCCTTGTTGTTGTTTGCAGATTTGTTTTTAGTCAAGATCATGGTCTCCTCCACCTGATATGCTAAAATTGCTTTTGTGATGGCCTCTTTTTCATCATCAGGCATAGTTTCCTGTTTAGTGGGTATCATTGAAAAAGTGAATCCACCTCTGAAGTAGCTTTCAAAGTCATCATAACCCAATGAAATCATGTGCTTGACAGTCACTGGCCTATTAATGCTTGTGAATTTTTTGAGCACTGCAAATCCTACTTCTGGATAGCTATTCAGTATCCGCGGCAAGGTTATCGTCTCACGATTGGATTGGGAGGCCACCACATTCTTAGAAATGCGATATATCTTTACCAACTCTGAGATATACCTCTGAGTATCTTGCTTTACCTTTCCCGTCTTTGATATAATTGATGAGCCACGCGATAGCATCAATACAATAAGGAAGGATATCTGCTTCTTCCGAATCTCTGCATCTGGCTGTAATTTTGCCACCAATTTTCTGATGAAAATGGGGTCGAAGCCTTGGTATGACACAGCATTCATAATGTGTTGCATATTATCCTCTTCTGAGAGGTATGCAATCATCTTTTTAATAAATGGGTCTGTGTCAGGGGTCTCAATGTCCAGGGTGCTAAGATCAATAGAGGTTTCTCGAGTTGTTGTTGCTGCTCTGATCTCATCACTAATGTTAAATGCTTGAGATTCACTGGCCATTTTTGCTGTTGGTTTTTTAGTTTCCTCCAAACTGAAAGAAGAATCCTCAGAATCGTCTGATTCTATCAAATTTGATTGCGAGCTCAATAAGCTAGTTGAGGTGGATGGGCAAATGCAAAATTCTTGATCGCACTGACAATGTATATCCCTCGAAACTGTCTTTCTTGCTTTTCTGAATCTTTCTTGGATGACTGTTTTTTGTTTATCGACTATGCTCTTGTCCGAAGCACGAACTTGCCACTTTTTAATTGGTAGACGATAGCCGATATGTAGCATACATTCAAAGCAGCGAATCCAACAATGCAAAGTCGATAATCCAAACTTCAGCAAGTCCTCATTTCTTGCCAAGTTGTTAATTGCATTTAAATCGTTCATAGCCTTGGGCGTTGCTTTACAAATACCACATGTTTGCGATGATGTTTCGGCAATCACGCTAAAAACTTTGCCATCGATCATGGTAAGTTGCAATTTGTGGTAAACTTGAAAGCTACTTAAGCGCGTAGGCACAATTTTCAATATCTGTGAATTCATTTTTTCAATTTCCGCTCTAACCAATTCTGTAGACTCTTTGGCAAACATTATTTTTAATGGTCTACAATACCGAGTCGATGCCGGGCGAGGATTTTGCCAAAGTACGCTGGTTTCCAATTGTAATTGTAGCGGCACTATGCATATGAAAAATATGTGCTCATCTGCCATCTTAAGCTCCGAATTGCTGAAGCGCTGCCGATATGTCGCGTGTCCCGAACTCCCATCGCAACCCCATTTAGAAATGAGGCTCAAAGACTTATATTTATCGCCATTATCCGAGAGTTGGCTAAAAACTTCGGGATGCGCACCAACAATTCTCGTAATGGTGTGGTCCAGCATTTCTTGTAAAGGAACTTCAGCCCAACTTTCTTCCGTTCTGATGCAATCCGGATAGCACATTTTTTTCGCCGATCGCAAAACATCATATGTTGGAAAAATATTAGCTTTTCGCGCTTTTGTGCCTGCTTGCAATAGCTTGTATGAGTTTTTCGTGTAATCGCCATCAATATAAAGCGCCAATGCTTCTTCTGGAGAATATTTAATGGGAAATTGTTGTTCTGCACCCAAACTTTTTTTATTTTTTTAGATGCGTCGGGATCTGCTTGCACCATTGAAACAATGTCCGATGCACTCCGTTTACCACATTTATATAGGCTTATACGTGTTGCTCTCATAAGGTCATTGCAAGAATTGTTTTTCACAAGATGTGATAATTTTGTGCACTGACGGTTGGGGCGGCAATTTTCAATATCTTTTGGTTTTCGCCCTGGAGCCAATTTTTCTTCAGGACTCAGAAGAACCAAATCATCGTTGAGCCAGGCTGCGTTGTTGCTCTCCAATCGATTCTTATCTCTGTTGCTTTTTTTCCACTTTTCAGACAATTTTTTGTGGAAAATTTTGAGTTTATCCATAATTGAATGGTAGTCCTGCTCACTACAGTCCGATTTCTTGAGAACATTAGAAAAAATGTAGTCGACAAGTGCGGAATACTTATTTAAAGCGCATTTTTCCTCATGCCATACTATAAAAAGTTGCCGCTTGCAGACCGACATGGTTTCTAAAAAAAGGTACTTTGTTAGAATGGGCAGCTCAGGGCAGCTAATGTTGGACAATTCACATAGTGGACGAACAATATAATATCACAAAAATAAAATTTTTACGGGCCAATACCGGCCTCATAATTTTTTATTCTACAGAAGATGAAATTGGTTAACAATAGGGTATTAGAGAGACAGATGGTTAAAAGTACAATTAAACAACACAACATATATTCACAGGTCACAAAACATTTAGATTCTTAAAATACATACCTTCACTTTGTGAAATACAAAAAAACTGGATAAAAAATGAATAAAACAACGTTTTTTTCAACAATCTAAGATCTGTGTAAACACGTGGGTAAAGTTCAACGAACAGCTGTGTTTCGATATTTTGTGTTTGTGAGCTCAGGTCTGATTAACGATATACATATTATCGATATAAATGCTATCGATTTGCTAAATGAACATATTACTATCGGAGGGAAATCAAATGGCGCATAATTTTAAATGTTGAAAATTGGTATTTCGTTACGCTAGATCAGCCAAATCGCCCACTGTGCATCGGTGGCAACGCAAACCACTTTTCGCCATGATACACCCATGTGTTCAGTACATTCATTAACACATTGAAATAAATCTTCACCTTTAGTCGTCCCTTTCATTGGAATAATGTCCAAAAGATCTTTGCTTATATTTATGTGGGCATCAACTCCTCGGATAAAAATCGCTAATTGGGCTATGTCGGATATATGTATCTGTACTTTCGTCATTTGCCAATAAAATCGCTGTGAATTATTTTATACGCTCTTTTAACTGCGATTCTGTAATTTCCGCCATTTCATCTACTCGTCTGCTTATAGTTCTACGAGATAAGCACATACCCTCATATTTAGGTAATTTTGAAGGGAACAAAATTCCTACTGCTTTTAATATACAAGACTTCACCAATTCGCCATCCAAAAATGCACGATTCTCACGAACAAGGTTTAACGCGATTTCATAAGTTGCATGCTTTGCATCTACAACGTAATCTTCGCTTTCCTAAGAAATTAAAAAAATTTGTAATAATTTTGAATTTTTCCGATCTTCTGTAATTTGACACATGGCTTACCGCTATCGAATCCGGCTCTTCGTTTAGACCAGAGTTCCCCAAACTTTTTTGTGTCGTAGACCCCCTACTTACCTGATATTGATTTCCTGTAAATGTCTAACTGTAGTAAAGTTTAGTGTTAAAAACTTAAAGTAAAAACGCATGTTAATTTACATATATATTTATTAATTGAATATTAATTGAATTTAAATTAAAACTACTCAAAATAAATTTTTGTATGTAATATTTTTTATGTAAAATATACGTAACAGAAAATAAGCTATAAATAAAATAACATAAGCAATAAGTCAATATTTTTAGTGAGAAGGATGAACCCTGATGCTTTAATAATAAATTATCAACATTTGGCGTCAATTTTGTAAGGGTTAATCTTAAATCTCCACGGCTAATGATGCCCAGTCTGTTTCTCTTTTTCTTTAGGAGATTGGTAACGGCGCTGAACTCCCTTTCCACTAGGTATGACGATGGAAAGGAAATTAAAAATTTCTTCGGTATATTCCATAATACGGGATAAGTAACGTGTATGTTGTTTTGCAGCCAGAATTGCTGATATCCGTTTTTAAACTGAACCTTAAGTTCTTCGTTTGTACTTAGTTCAGTCAGTTCCTCTTGTATTATGACATTCGTTTCTTCTATGTCACCATATGGATTAATTATCCACGTTGGTATTACCATAGTCAAAATATCCTCAAACCTAGATTCAAAATCTGAATAGAGGGCATTTAAATGTTGAACGTCAGTTGAAACGTCGTCTTCCTGGCAGCTTGTCTGTGACAAATTGGGGAACTGAGAAAATTCGCCCCGTCCAATATTTTGCTTCAGTTTAACTCTGGCAAGAAATGCTGATAAGATGGACTTTGTTTTAATCAAATTTAAACTGTCGCCTTGTAATTGCAAATTAACCATATTAAATTTTGTAAACAAATCTGTTAAATAGGCGATGTGTGTTTTCCTCTTCATTAGATTTTCTTTCAAATTTTTATGTTTAGTATCCAGAAATTCTAAAATGGTCTCAAAAAGTGCAAAAAATCTTGTCAAACATAAGCCTTTCGACAGCCAGCGTACTTTAGTGTGAAGGAGTAATTGATGAAAGTGTTCGTGATTTTCTTCACACAACTGCGCGAATAACCGCGTATTCAACGCGTTGCTTCGGATTCGATTTACTGCATCAATGTTTAACCCATTAGGGACGGAGTTTCAAAACACGTTATATTTAATAGTATTTTCATGGATATACTAAATGATGTCTAAATAAATATATTATGAAAAAAAAATATAAAATTTTTTTATAATTCTTGAGTTTTAGACTGTTGCCATATGGCAACGCAAGGCACATACGAGTACTTAAATCAAAATTTTTGATGAATTATTTTGAATGAAATAAAACTTAATTTGTGTTAAGAAAACAAGTATTTATTATAGTTTAACTATTCTTATCTTGTAGTAGAGTTATTCATAGTTCATAGAGTTATACATTATTTTTATTATAATTAGTATTTCGTATGAAATTTTTCAAAACACTTGAGACACAATCCTACATTACACTTTGAACATGTGACCCTGCCTATAGTTTGACAATTTTCACCAGCACACCTTCGTTTCTTGTCAACAGACCGGGGATAATGATGTAATCCGTCAAACCTAACTCCTTCCAGTATCCTTCCTCCAAACTGAGAGGTTGATGGTCTGCCGCCCGCTTTTGGAGGATTCGCGTACTTTTTCAAATATGTTTGAGCAATTTCACGACGGAAATCTAACTGAGAAATATTCCTACCGGATTTGCGCATCAAAATCCATGAATTGTTTACTGAAACATCAATAAGCCAAGTAAAGATAGGCCACCACCATTTCTTGCTTCGAATACCAATCCTGTAATTATTTATGTGAGCATCCATGAGATCTGTGCCTCCCATTGATTGATTGTAAGCACCAATAAGATGGGGTCGAGGAATTTTGATTTTCTGTTTACAAGCCTTCGAGTATCGAGATGCTGTACCAAGCGGGTGTACTTTATGATCGGTGGAGGCGACTGTCACAACAGAGTTATCCATCCAGCGGGCTACAACGACGTCGCCTTGACTAGCATATTCATACGAACCTCTTTCTCTCTTCTTCATGGTTTCAACTTTAGCAATCGGACATTCTTTAGGTAATCGGTTTTGGCGAAGAGTACCAGTACCACCATAACCCATCTTTTTCAAGTGCATCAATAGTGGAATACCTGTGAAAAGATTATCAAAATAAAACCGCAGCTTTTGTGTCCGCATAGCTAGAGGTAACTCGTTTATCATAGTTAGCATTGGAGCTGTCGCTTTACCGAATTTCTGCTCATGTTCCAAATTAGAGCCTGGAATCGAACCTTGATACACCTCAAAATTAGCTAAATATCCACTGACAGAATTTAGGCACCAAGCTTTATATCCGAAACGAATAGGCTTATTCCGAATACATTGCTTACATCCATGTCTTCCGTAATATTCAATCATGCTTTCGTCGTAGTTTAGATCTTGTTCGATTGGAATGTGCTCAAGAAACTTATTTTTTAAAACGTTCATCAACGGTCGTAATTTACTCATTCTATCGTTCTTGTTCAATTGAGTATTATCACTCGCATGAACAAATCGCATGATTTGTATAAACTTATCTCGCCGCATAGCATTAGATACCAAAGAATTTCGCATATCATCGCCAGTTTCCCAGTACGATTTTTTACTTGGTAACTTGTTATAACCCGAGACAATCAAAATGGCAAAAAAACATTTAAGTTCCGCTATGTTTATACGGGGATCTGGGCAGTTCAAAAATAATGCGTACTTAGTGGTCTGGTCAATTAGAAACTGACAAACGCCCTCATCAAAAAATAATTCAAACATATCCGTACAAGTCTTGCCTTCGTAGTCCTGAGAAATTGTCGTTTCGAATTCGGTGGAGGGTAAATCTGGCAAGTCAGCTTTCTTCCATTTATAGCTGACTTTACGCTTTTTAGCTGGACCATGAGCTGTAACCTCATCTTCGGTTTCCTCAAAAGACGTTCTCCGCGTGACGATTTCAGCAGTAGCCAAGAGTTGTCTTCCAGTCAAGTTGTCAATGAATCCACCAGAATCCTCATCCGCTGAATCCTCGTCGGTGTATTCTGCAACCTCCGGTGGCTCAATGTAAACATCCTGAGCATCATCCCATTGTTCCAATTCATCTTCTATCTCATGCAATTTCAAGCTAACACAAAAAAGTTATTATTTAGAATAGTTGTACATCATATGGACTAGCGTTGCCATTTGGCAACGCTGAGAAATAACCTCGACAACAGAAAATTAGAAATTAGTTCACAAGAAATTGTTGTTGCTTTAGAATATTTATACATTCATAATACTAAAATATTTACAACCAAAAAAATATATGTACATTTATGAAAAATATTTCAACTTACCTTTTCCGATGCGACATTTTTTCGCGATTCACAAAATGCACTAGAAAAACCATAGACTTACTCGCCGAATTTAAGGAAAAAATAGAAACAAAATCGCTTCGTCAATGGTGAAAGCTTTCCGTTACACGAATATAATAACTTAAACAATCTAAGGTGGCTGGTTTTTGCTGTTTTGGATAACTGTAAATTCAACCTACAGTGTTGCCATATGGCAACGCTAGTACATAATGGGTTAAATGAAGTGATTCATACAATCTAACACTCAAATTTTTAGCAACTCAATGTTGTCGATGGATGACGCAATGTATTGCTAGCACCCCTGGCATATTTTCTTTTAAATAGCTTATAAATCCACTATAACGTCAATCATGGCAGGTGCTCCATCTGTAGCTACTGATACTGATATTATATTTGATAAAGGAATTGCTTTTTTAATGAAGCAATCCTTCAAAATATGAAATATTGATTCGCCTTTAGTGTCGGTTTTCAGAGTTCTTGCGAAGAGTAGTTCTTCGTAGATTTCTTGATTAATAATAAAACGAGCATATGCCAACATATACCATTATGGTGCATTTCAAAACTTGTCAACTCATTAAATAAACGTTTGATCATAATAAAATGCCTTTCAAGCCCAAAACTGAACGCTAACACTAGTTCAATCATTGCCGCTACCAAATCTTTAATCATATCAAAAATTTACTATGGATTATACCTTTTTGGCTACACACCTATATGAAACGATAGCCATATTTGAAGCAGTACAATATGCTAGCCAAACACCTGGAAAATTTGCAATTTGTTCCGATTCCTTAGCTTCATTAGAAATGGTAAAAAATATAAACAATAATAATTATTATACAGACTACATAAGAAACTGCTTACTAAAATTCAAAAATAAAATCCAGCTCATATGGATACCAGGACACGCGAAAATCAAGGGCAACGAACTACCAGATTTAGCAGCAAAAGAAGCACAAAACCGCCCCCTAGCTATGTCTCTGAACCTCCTACACACAGATATTAAAAAACATATAACAAACATATTCAAAAATAAACAACACCCACATTCGAACAAACAACAAGCTGGTACAAATTTGTTAACCCAAAGAAGCCAGCAATCAAGGAACACACATTTACACATAATACTAACATAACTAGAAGGGAAATAACAAAAATAATTAGACTACGACTTGGGCACACACGACTAACACACGAATATTTAATAAAATAAAAAATAGTTTAAAAAAACTAAAAAACACGCTTTTATTGCCAATCGAGCTAAAAAGTACAAAATAAATTTTAGTGACAAAGAGACCTACAATAAAGTAATAGCAAATCGAACGATCAGTCATAGTCAACTACCTCAGAACAGAACTATAACAAGAATTAAGATACAAATAGAATAATTCAAATTGGAGTTAAAAGCGTGCAACAAACACAGTATTTACGAAAAATTGTTTGTACTTTACCATTAAACTTTACAGAATGTTGATTGAAAGTTAATTTATTTTAGTTTGGTATGTACAAAATTAATTCAGATATAAAAAAAATGTTACCTTTTTAACTTTTTGAAAGCTATCGTGAAAAATAGTGAAACTAGTATTTTGTTGCAAACCCATTGCATTTTATGACTTCGGCGCATCGTTTCGGCATTGACGTAATTAAATTATCAATGGTTTTCATCGGGATCGATTTCCAGGCTTCTTGGAGTTTATTAAAAAGTTCATCGCCATTTCTAATGCTAGTCCTGTCTATCCGCCTGTTAACCAGTTCCCACAAGTTCTCAATCGGGTTGAGATCCGGGGACTGTGGTGGCCATTCCATAACACCAACTTTATTTTCGGTAAACCAAGACTTTACATATTTTGCCGTGTGTTTCGGATCATTATTCTGTTGGAAGACCCAATGCACCGGCATTCCCACTCAGCATATGGCAGCATTACGTCTTCCAAAATGTTTTTGTAGCCATAGCAGTCCATAATTCCATTAATTTTATGTAATGGTCCAACTCCATTTGCAGAAAAGCAGCCCCACACCATTATATTGCCTCCACCATGCTTAACCATTTTCTTGCAATAACGAGGATCATACCGTTTATTCACTGGTCTTCTCACATTAGACATTCCATCACTACCTATCAAGTTAAATTTTGGCTCATCGCTGAAAAGGACTGTTTTCCATTTGCTGATCGGCCAATTTAGATGCTCCTTGGCAAATTTCAAACGCTTTGCCTTGTTCTTCATTGAAATCATAGGTTTGTGTGCAGGACGGCAACCTCGCAGTGAAGCTTTCAAAAGGCGTCTACGCACACTTCTCGTGGATACTTGCAAATTGTAGTCTTTTATTATTTGTCTTGGAACAATTTCAGTATTCCTTTTTGCCAGTTGTGCTATCAGGTTGTCTGTCCTTTGGCTGGTTTTGCGTGTGCGTCCTCCTCGGTGAATAACAGCAACCTCTTTTCTTGTAATAAACTCGTTAATTATTCGCGAAATCGTACTTTTGTGTATGCTGTATTTTGCAGATATGCAATAATTCTCTTCCGAAGTTTAATTCCAAATTTGTCTCTTGCCATTATCAAAACCGCGAAACATTATTTAAACAAACACACTTATTTATTTGCAGGAACGGTTGATATTATATTATATGCAGTATACCAGCTATTTCGAGTGACAGATAAACCAAAGACAACGAATAAAGTACCGTTACAATAGTGTTACTTAAACTATTTTGAAGAGTTGCATTTGTCTTGTCCATGCTCTTTTAGGATTGATGTAAAAATGGGTCGAGGAAGCTAGCACCGCCACAACGTCAAAATCAAAAACTTTTTGTGCCCAATTTATGGGCTATTTATGGGCTAATTTTGGGCCGCAACAAAAATTTTTGGGCTCTTCTCAATCTAGAATCATTGACACTTCAAAGTGGCGGTGCCAGCTGTAAAATAGCCAGCACCGCCACAATGATAACTCGAGAACGGTTGCTCGTAGAAAAATCTCAAGCATATCAAAATTTTGGGCTATTTATGGGCTTTCAAATGCATACAAACAAAACAAAAAAAACCACCCCCTCTGTGTACACTAACACCCACACTCAATTTTCGCGTAAATAATAATGAAAATGGCAAACTAAATAATTTTTACAGCAGTATCATTACAGTTACATGCTTCTTAATAGTATTCAGCTGCAAAATAATTTTTAATAAATTTTTTAAATTTTTTATAAATGAAGGTTGAGTGAACGATCAACCGTTCTCGAGTTATCGCTGTACCAATGTTGGCTATTTCACAGCTGATATGCAAAACTGAAAATTAATCGAAAACTATACAAGTCCAAAAAATTTTGTTGCAGCGCATAAAGTAGACAATATTGTATGGAGAAGTAATTTTTTTAGTGTCCTATTTAATAGAGTTAATATTTGATGATTGAACCTTTTTTGAAGGCAAACTAACAGATGTGTCATATAGTGATAAGAAAAAAATCGCAATCACACGAAAATATATAGTTTTTTTTATTGATTTTGAGATCCAAAAAAAAATTAAATATCTTTAATTAAACTATATTATCATATAGGTTTTATAATTTCATACAGTAAATATAAAAACAAACTATTCATTAAAATAAATATTTATTTTTTAAGCTTATAGATGGCTACATGTGGCTGAAGCCACGTACAGTCTTTTATTTTTTTTGGCTTTTGTTGGGGATTAAAATCATCAAACTCTATCCATGAGTTATCTCCACACAAAACAAGACCCGTGTAATGGCCATTTACCGGAACTGAAAAAGAATCATAATTTTTAATACTTTCATGGCAATTTTTGGTGTTAGCGATTCATTACCTTCGTTTTTTGAAAGAATATTTTCTTTATTCTCAATGGCGGTTTTTAATTTTTTCATTTCTTGATTTCTTGTATTTTTTCGAGAAATAAATTCTCTAAATTTGACGACACCAAGTAGCTGCAGTTTATTTTTATTCTTAAATTCAATACATTTTTGAATATCCTTCAGTTGTATATTGCAGTTATTATCGTCTACAGGGTATATCTCGACTATTGCAAAGGGCCCTAAAATAAAATTTTTTTAATTAAATAAAGTATAATATTACAAATATAAGAAAATAAATTTATAAATTGATACACACCAATTCGAAAATCAATATTTGTTGTTATTTTGCAGTTTCGACATGGCTTTGCATGTCTAATAAATACAGATTCCTCCAAATACTGAGGAATTTGTTTTATTTCGTTGAGTGGCACTAAAACTGTTGGCCAATCCTTTTCTATGGGAGCGCAGCCAGTACTACAAGTTTTGATCGTTATAAAGCTGGGAATTTTTGAAAACAGTTTTGCGCATAATTCTCCAGCGTTAATTTGGCATTTCACTGCGTCGATTTCCTCTCCTTCTTGAAATGGCATCAACGATTTTAATAATTTTGCTCGCGTAATGTACATGCCGTAATTCAGTTGGTGGGTACTCATGCTTGCAATAAGATCGAAGAAAATCAGTTTTGATTTTTTGCAGCACTCCACAAAATCGGCATCGTCAAAACATGCAACCGTGAAGATCTGAAATAAAATGTAACGATTGCATAACAATACAATAACAAAATTATCATATTAATTGTTTTTATTGGAAACTTCGCTATGATGCGTGTATATATTACCTGAGCAATGGAATCAAATGCACAAGTGTTTGATAAAACTGTGGCTTTTCCATCGACTGGTACAGGTGCAGTGCAACTATTTCCATTTTTTAATACTGGAAAGCGTTTAAGTGATTGATGCAGTAAAAGCTGATTTTCGGTAAAATTCGGCTGCAAGTATAGTGATTGTGTTTCAACTTTTCGTTTTTTTTCTACGGCTATTTTCTTTTTTTCCTCTTTTGCCACTAGCCCGTACCAATTTTCATAAGTTCTGGAGGCCAGAATGTTCTCAATTTCCTCTTTTGACATCCGCAGACACAATTGACACAGATGCTTGTCCAGTGGCTCATCTTCAGGAATCGTTGCAGCAAACGAGGACGTGCAAATTTTGCAAGTAACTGAGGAATCACGATGAAGTGGTTCCTTGCAGAACGATCGTGGAGAATTCACATCTGTTGGCGATTGTTGTGAAGACATCGTCGGTGTCGTATCTATTCCACTCATATGCATTTTCCCATCAATGATGTCTGTATGCTTTACAATAAAATCATCCACACGAATTGGAAATGTCATGTTTCCAAAATATCGGTTTCTGATGTTATTGAACATTGACTCACTGCAGCTGCTCGTCGCCGGAACTCTGCCATAATTGAAAGTATCACGACAAACACACGACCATAACGGAAATGTTTTAGATTTCCTTAAAATATGATTAGTGATGTCCGGGCAATAATGGGCATTATCTGAATCTGTATTGTCTTCGTCATTGGTGATGCACCGTGGAACAATTTCATCGTGGATGGTTTGGGCAAACATCAAACATTTACTTTGTTTTCCGGAATCGTTGATGTCGACATCGTCACCTCGACGTGTTTCGTTCCATATATCATCTGAAATGCACAATTACGAATTATATCATTTATATGTACGTGTATGTAAATGTCTTGTACTCACCAGTTTCCTCGGTTAACGCCTCTTCAGAAAGCAAATCGCCTGGAATTTTGGTGATCATCTGAAGCAATTTGTTTTTATAAAATTTGCACATAGTCGGCTGATTCGATGACGTAACATTACCGTCTTTCTCACACATACTGACAATCATCATAGATCGCAAGATTTCACGAAAGTCTTCAAGACTGCGACTCATAATGAGAAGGCCAAATACTGCCATGTAAAATTTTTTACGTTTGGCAATAAGCGCATTTTTGAATTTGCGAGTATATCCCTCCAATTTTTTATAACATGGGCGACATCCATCCTTATGTAGCATGTTGGAGGATGTAAATTCTCTCGTGTACTCGTTAGGCATATGTCAGCATACTCGTTAACATTTTGATATGAAGTAAAACTTCGAATCGCCGCATTGAGTAATGCCAATCCGCCATCAGTGACTATCTCTTTTGGCAACGGAACGCCATAGCTTTTAAATTCCAAAAGCCAATAATGAATAATGTTGGTGTTATGAGTCGCTGAGAACATTTGATTTACTTCAAATGCGCTACCATCGGATCTCCGGGCAACCATCTGGTAGAGGAATACTGGGCCTGATTGATTCCCATTTGGAAATTTGATGCGTGGTACATATTTTCCACTGCCATCAAAAGATATTTGTGGGTGAGCTTCATGCATTGCAAAGACTTTATACCTTTGGATTTGGTAGGACGTCGAGTAATGCACGAAAAATGGCTCTATCGAGAGAAATTTAATAGTCCCCCTCAATTTCTCAGCCTGCAAGATGTTAAGTGCAGTGATTACATCTTTATGAACATAGAGTTTTTGAGTTTTTTCACTTTTTATTCTTCTCAATACCGATGCACTGTAAAGAGTGCCCGGTTCAGGATCACTGCATTTTACCATTTTTTCCTTCGCACGGAGAGCTCGAAATGTTGACGGAGCAATATTTTTTGCATGTAACTCATTCCCAATATCTAGAAACGAAACATAAAAAGTTAGCGATCACCTGCGACCTTTTGATTTTCATTTTTTATTTTGAAATTATACTTTATGATTCGATCAACTCAGTCATTTGACGTCTTATGGTTTTTCGTAATTTTTTTAAAAATGATTTCAAATCTCTCAAAGATCTTTATTATTCATCAATTCTTGGTGAAATAGTGTGTCAACTACTTTGACTAGAATTGATACAATAAAGGGGTTATGCTTCAAAAATTCATTGAAATAGTTTTTATTCGTCTATTTTAATTTGTTAAAAAAAAAATTTAACATCAAGTGTCAGATAACAGGTCGAATCTTAAAAAAAATTTAAATGATATTTACCTTCTCGCTCAGGGGCGCGACAATATCGTTTGCCACATTTACCAGTACCCCGCGTTATCAGACAGCTCACATTAACTGTACTTTTTCCGATATCACTTATTATTCCCTCGATTTCACTGCCACACTTACAATACCCCGAGAACGAGCCGGCTCCTCGTTCTGATGACAGGTGGTGTTTCCTGAAGTGAAATCCACATGAAATTTTGTACATCGCATACAGGCGATCATTCACTGCAACCTCCCATACACCGGGTTTGAAGTGCAGCACTTCTCGCTTCTTGTTGCGTCGTCTTGCGTCTTTTGAAGAATATGTATTTCTCTCCGTCATTTGGTTAAATTCATCCGGTCCGAAGCAAATTAATAAATTGTTGCTTCTATCAGGGCAAGATGAATTAACCGAGTCAATTGTATCGTCAATAGGGTGGTCGTCCTCATGTTTTTCGTCTGATAATCCGAAGAGTTCGTCTCGGATGCCATACCGATTACAGATCACTCGGCTATAAAGGGCCGATGCGGATAACCCTGTTTGAGCGGATAATGTTTGCCACACATTGTTCGATTTAGATGCAACTGAATCACCGCAAACTATATCATCCTTAAATGATAATATACATGTGCTAATTTTTTGACATTTGTCAAGATCACGAGGCCTACCGCGTTTGACACTCATTGTCTATAAAAATTACGTCCACGTGAAAAATTGTCAAAAATTTTATGTGTCTACGTATAATATTATATTATGATATATATACACACTTAAATAATATATATACACACTAAAATAATATATATACACTTTAATAACATATACACACACGATGAAAAATGGATTGTTACTTTAGTTAGAAACAATGCAAGATGTATCGAAGGAGCCTAGAACATTGATACTTTCGCTGACAATTTCTCTAACTCAACTGACTGTTCAAATTGTGTGTACGTCTTTCTGTTATTAAAGAACGATATGATTGGTTATCCGACACGCCGTATTGTCTGTGTTTACATCGTTTACTGTGTTTACTTTCGTGTTATATTATCCATGTAATCTCTGGGCGTTGACGTCATAACAACAACGAAAAAAATTTTTTTCTAGTATTCTCGGAACAATCGTTCAAACAACAAAAAAAAATGAATGCGTTACTGAATGATACAGTTAGTATACTTTGGTCGAGAAGTATAAGAATATTTCGTAAAAATACTGTTTTATACAAAAAACAATTTCATAATTTGCTTGATAAAATTAAAAAATTGCAAGTTCAAAAATAATTTGAGACGACACCTAATAATCATGAATGCTTGTGACAATGGAAACATGGTCGTTGAACACCCCTGGCGCCTTGCGCTTACACAATGTGTATGAGAGAGAGAGAGAGAGAGAGAGAGAGAGAGTGAGAGAAAGATAATATTGCTATCTCTTTCGCTCTCTCAATCTTTCCTTGCCACTCTCTAAATTCTCAAAAAAATGTAAGAAAAAATTTTTATATCGTTCGATTCAGCATGCAAAAATCTGTGAATGATGAAAGGTTATGCCAGAGCAAAATCGAAGTATGGCCTTTTGACTGAATTATGTATATATCATTTAGTTTACCCATAAAAAAATTTTATGTTTAAATATTTGATACATTAAAGGTATTGAAGAAATTATCGTATTTATTCAATATTGTCTGCATTATAGGCTGATGATGGGATACAACAAAATTTTTTAGACTCGTTTAGCTCTCAAGTAATTGCCAGTTTTGCAAATCAGCTGTAAAACAACCAGCACCGCCACAATGATAACTCGAGAACGATTGGTCGTAGAAAAATCTCAAGCATATCAAAATTTTGGGCTATTTATGGGCTTTCAAATGCATACAAACAAAACAAAAAAAAACCACCCTTTCTGTGTACACTAACACCCCCTCCTCAACTTGCGTGAATAAAAATGACAAAAAAATATAAAAATTTTTTTTTTGCAACTGAATAGTGTTGAGTAGCAAGTAACTTTGATAATAGTGCTGTGAAAAAATTTTAGTTTGTCGTTTTCATTATTATTTACAGGACATATGCATGTGGGGGTGTCAGTTTATGCAGAGAGGGTGACTTTAAAAATTTGTTTATATGGATTTGAAAGCCCATAAATAGCCCAAAATTCTGATATCCTTGAGATTTTTCTACGACCAACCGTTCTCGAGTTATCATTGTGGCGGTGCTGGCTATTTTACAGCTGGCACCGCCACTTTGAAGTGTCAATGATTCTAGATTGAGAAGAGCCCAAAAATTTTTGTCGCGGCCCAAATTTAGCCCATAAATAGCCCATAAATTGGGCACAAAAAGTTTTTGATTTTGACGTTGTGGCGGTGCTAGCTTCCTCGACCCTGTAAAAATGGGAGTCTATCTTCTTTAAGGGAACAAATACTTTTCGTTTGAAAACGTAAAATAAAAATATACATACATTCGAAACTAATATAATTTCCCATTAAATCAACATTCTGTAAATTTTAATGATAAAATATGTACACATTTTTGCAAATAGGATGTTAGTTGCATATGATATGGCCACCACTGTAGTGTTATCATTTTTTAAAATCTGCTGAAATTCTAAATTAATTACAGAATTTTTTCTTTTTACTGGTCTTAAAATTACGTTTTCATAGGTTTCCTTTTTTGTTAAGAAAATCTTAACCAAATAAAATATTTTTTTATTAGTACTGTATAAGACAGATACTTTGGCAAATTAGAGCGCCTCTTCGGGGCTTACAAAAACAATATTTTCTTCTCTAATTTTACTTGTAGCAATTTAAATTTCTTTTTTATCTAATATTAATTGGTTGACGATTCCAAGCTTCACCCATTCGATTCCATTTTGAATATTTATTAACTCTTCCTTAACTAGTCTTCTTCTATTTTGTAGATTTATAACTATTTCGTTTTCTAATAATACATCTTTTCTTATTACATTAGAAATTTGATTTACTATATCTGTTAGATTTTTTAATTTTTTATTAAAAACTGGATTTACGTACACTTGTTTATTATTATTTTTGTTTAGATCATTTATATTACTAGCTATTATCTCGAAGTCGTCGTGATCTGGAGATCCTGCGACATACATATTTCCAAATAGTACCTATGGCATTTATTGCTCTTTTATTTTTTATAGTGGGTGTTATATTTTCTAAAATATTTTCGGTAAGGCCTAATTCGTGAATAAGGATGGGATACAGGTTATGGTGATTTGGGATGTTTTGTTGGATAAATGTGTGGGTATTGAATATAGATATTGCGTACTGTGCCAGATCTATTGAATGTAAAATATTTAGTAAAAGTTCCTTGCTGAATTTTCGCTGTACCTCTATTAATTGTCACGACAAACGAAGAAGTGTAATCCAAAATTTGAACTTCAGTTTTTACAAAGGTTGAATACAATCTGTAAAGGTAATTTATTTTCTTTTAATATTATTTTTATAGACAATTCTGCCTGTCATTGTTAAAACAGTTGAGTTTCTATCTTCTTTGACTATTTCCTTTTTATACCTTGGAGTTAGTTTTGATCCTAGTTAACTTTGACAAAAATTTCTTCTCCTGGTAAATACATTTTTATTTCGTGCCTATTCTGATTATGGCAGTTTAAGTCCTGTTTCTGTTTTTCTGTTAAACGATTGATGATTTCTTGTTTGTCCAAAATTGCTTTTTTTGGATCATTACTTGAATTTCTGTTAAAAAATATATCTATCGGTTTTCCACCGCGGTGGTGGAGTGAATCGACCTGTTATACTCGTGTATTGCTCTGGTAAGTAAATCATGAAAAGTAGTGTGAAGTTTGTCTGGTTTTAAGCATCTCATAATCTCTGAAAGGGTTGCTTTTGTACTAGATTCGGTCCTTGCTGTCTCAAAATATCCTTGTGATTGCACTCTTTTTGCACAACACTTCACTCGCGAACTTTAAAACCGGTCCCTGCTTTGGCGCCAATTAATAAAATACTTTTTATTTTAGTTTAAAAAGAGAGGACTATGTTCTCTATATCTTTTATTATATATTTTTTATTATTAAATAAACTATTGCCGGAAGACTATGTCTTCTTAATCGGACTTTTGCTTAATTACTACTTACATTGTTTTTTACTATCTACTTTATATTCGATAGTTAATATACAGCAATCATCACGTTGAATGCAACGTGAGCTTATTTGAGGTCGTCAGCACTTTGAGTTAATATTGTAAGAAAGGTAAATGATTAAATTTGGAACAAGCGGAACTGTGTCAGCAATTGAATTGTGACAAGGGGTATTGAACTTTATTAAAATGAATATGTTAATTATTAACTTATGTACGTAAATGTTTCTATTCTAAGCAAAACAATGCATATTCGTATTGTATTAATCGTAATCAAAGAAATTCTGTTTGTATTAATCGTAATCGACTCGTTGCTACGAGTGTGTTTTATTGAATCGGCTTCAGTTGTTACAATTTGGTTCTTACAGCTAAAGACAGCGTGGCTGCGCTGTCAGGGACGCCGGCAGAGGCGCGGTCAGCTTATGTATAATTCTTTATGTATTGTTTACATAAGAACGTCTAAAAGCTGACGCGGGTCGCAACGGCGGGGAGGAGGTAATATGTTCACTTGGTTGTTGAACCGTCGGCGCATGTCAAATATGCCGACGCGGCAATGTCCATGCAGGGCAATGTCCAAGGGATCGTATTACCACAAGTGCTTGCACGTTGTTTATATGAATATTGTAGTCAAGTGCTACAATGTGTTTATAATAATATTTATGCATTCAACTGAGTACAGTGAGCATTCGATAAGTGAACATACTACAGTATATACAAGTTAAAGTGTCCCGCAGGACATCGTTTAAAAAATTAAAGTTGCGGGCCAACCACTTGGCCCGTTACGTTATACTTACTTTCGGGATCCTGGAATTAATTGTCCGTTCTATGTGTTTTACAGTTTACTTTATTGTATTCCTGATTATTAGCTGGTTGAAGATTACCGTTTAAAGCCCACTGGTTCAAGACTGCCCGCGCGGCGGCACACTCAGAACCTTTTATACTAAAACTAGCCTTATTCCTACCCTAACTCTGCTGACACAGCGGTTCCCACGATGTTGTGTATTTCGGGTGAAGTTGCTGTCTGCCGGATGCGCGTGTGGATCACGTTGCATTAAGCAGACGCACTGTCAGCATATTTCAATACACGGGTGTGCTTCTGCTGCAGGTGAGCGAGTTAACTGTGGTGTTAACTTACATATAATAACCGCACAGTTTCAAATATTAAAAAGCACAACAAAAACAAATTAATTGATAAGTTCGAGCTCATATTTCTACGAGCAAGGTACTTTCATTCATAAAACGAGTCGCCCATATGCCAATTTTCTCGACCATTCGAAAATAGTCAATATTGGAATATTTCGAGTTGAATTATTATCCTTAAAAAAATTGAAACACTAGTTTTTTTAATCTCTATCTTTTATTTTTATCAACAAGTAAGTTAACTACTCATATATATTATATATAAATATTACAATACTAGAAATAATAGGTATTTATTGTACATTTCCTGAAATGAAAAAAATATATAAAATTGTGAAAGCAGGATTTACGAAATTGTTCTCATATTATAACAATTTCTCACACGACTTCGATATTGACATCGATTAAGTCATTGCGATTTACCTGATTTTTAAAACACTAATCTCAATCCATCGTGATTAAGTGAAAATTCTAGTGGTTTAAAAATCTAGGCTCGGGTGCTACCTGAAAAAGAAGATAAAACGAAAACCTGAAAGATAGAGAAAAATCTGAAAAATAAAAAAAATCTTAGAATAAACAATAAATAAACGCTGGTTTTACTTACCCTAAGGACCTGTGCAACTCACCTAGTTGAACCCTGACCTACATCGCACGACAACTTTTTTAGTTTATTGTTGTGCTTCTGACACCTAACTTGGGTATTTTCTTGCCGTAAAAGCCATTTTGCATATTTGAATAGAAGTACATATATCAAAAAGTCGAGTAGCTTGATGCGATGATCTTGACATTCGCCAGATATTGCGAACCAATCGGGAAATACTTCTTCGGTTTTTTGTTTTATAACTGGCAACATTACATTGCGAATATTACCTGCGTGAGCATATTTTGCAAAACGCTGACGGTACCACATCATCTGAAGGCGACACACTTCGAATACCCTGTCTTCAGGATTCACCAGTCTCAAATCGGTGTCATCCGTGAAATTTTTAGACCTTATCAGGGCTTCGGAATGCAATTTTAAGTCTCCTTGTGTTTTCATCATAATGTGGGCGCATTTTAGCTTACACAGTAATTTTTGGTAAATACCATAACCAGTGTAATAACGCTGCACCTGAACCTCAGCTATATTTGGTTCTGCGGCAAAATTCTCGTCTGCTACCTCTATATTTTCTAAAACGAGTTGCTCATTTAGCGGTTCTCCTACTTCTTCCTCCAGATGATGATCATCAGTCCCTAAATTCCAGTCTAAATTAATATCATCATCATCTTCGCAATTATTGCCTTTGTTTTCGAACCGCTGCACAGTGGTCCCGCCGCGTAGGAAGAGCGGTCATAGGAACTTTTGGCGTGATAAATGACTTTTTAGTACGTTTTTAAGTTGATAAATGTTTTTATTTGTTAAAAAAACATTAAGACATATAAAAAGTAATATGTATATAATAAGAATATATATAAGATATAATAATAATAATATATAATTAAGTAATATATAATTAATATAAAAAGTCAAAGGAAATTAGGTACACACATTTTTTACATACAATTTTTTTGTTCCGTTTAAGGTTTTGCATAAATCTTAAATTATGAACAGTAATAGAAAAAAACATTAAATTCCGAAAGGATGAGTTAACTTATTCTTATTTATGAAAATAATAAAATATTCACTTTCCAAAAAGTTAATGTACTTAGAAATACAAAACTTTTAGCTCAGTAAATCTAACACTTCTCTTGACATCATAGATTTCTTTTTACATGGTAATTTTCGTAGACTAGATATAAATGGATCGGAATTAAGAAGAAGCCTGTGTAAAAGATCCGTGTTAGTTACAGTTCTTGAGTGCTTTCTGGTATTGTCACGTCTGAATTGTTTCACTAATTTATTACATGATTCAGCTGCCTCCTCTGATAATTCTCCAATTGATAATAAACAATGATCGATCACCTCCGATCCATGAATGAGCACTTTATGAACTGATGCAGGTAAATTATACCATGAATATTTACTAACTAGAATTTTAGCAGTGTCTAGTGCGTATATTTTGAATTTATTCGAATTAATTTTAAAACCAGATGAAAGACATTGTAGGAGATGACTACATCTGTCTATAACGTGTTTGTCTATTCCTGTGATTTCGGATGATATGGTTGAATGAAGGAAAAATTTTCGTGCTGTATTTCCATCATTAGAGGTACCACTTCCTCCACTTCGCGGTTTGTCAACTATCAAGCCTAATTGTTCTCTAAACTCCCTCTGAACGAATTCCTTTCTCTTAGCTAAAAGTGCTTTTTCCTCAGATGAACGTGCTTGCCACCTTTTAAATTCGATTCTATAAGAAACATGAATAAAGTATTCAAAAAATCTAATCCAAGAATGCAGGGGTGATAAACCAAATTCAAATTTACTCGAGTTTACTTGTTTGTTTCTACACTTTTCTAAATCATTCATTTCTTTAGGTGTCGCTCCACAAATATAACATTTACTCGTAGATGAGTCACTAAGAGCACAGCACACTTTACCATCAACCATAGTTAATTGTAAAGAATGACTTACTTTATAACTATGGTTATCGATTTTAACAACAGTCGGATTCAAGTCACTAATAGCTTTTTTAAAATACTCTTCTTCTTGAACACAAAGAGCTTTAGTTTCTTTAGAAAATTGAAAACGTATAGGCCGGCAAAACCTTGTGGAGGATGGGCGAGGGTTTTTCCAAATTATCTTATCTGGGTCAGAGGTAATCGATTTACAAATTAATTTCAAGGGTACGTAAGATGTAACAATTAAACTTCCATCTTCCGTTCTCGGATCAGAAAAACTTTGCTTGTATTCGCTATGTCCAGTGCTGCCATCGAAACCCCATTTACCTACTAATTCATACTCAATGCAATTTGATTCAGATATATTTACCAATACTGGTTTTTGAGATTCGAGAATTCGAGAGCAAGTGTGGTCCAACAAACATTGTAAATTAATTTCGGCAGATGATTCTGTAACGCCAATTCCTGTTGGGTAACACCGTTTTTTTGCGGCAAGAAGTTTTTTATAAGATGGTAAAGCATTAGGCAATTTCGAATGAATAAAGTCTCTTAATAACAAATACTGATGTTTGGTGAGCTTTGCCGCATTAAATAGAGACAAAACTTCGTCCGTATTGAATTCTAAAGAATTTGAATTTGATTGCTTTGAATTACTTAATATTGCATGAATAGCGGAACTATCAACATTAGCTAGATCGGATAACCTGCGACGCTTTGTCCTCTTGCTGCAATCTTCAAAATCTTTTCTGTGTCCCTGCCTGTGTTCGCTCGGAGAAGGATTCGTAGAGTTTGTCACCTCGCCCGACTCCCGCTTTTTCAACACACATAATTCGGTTTCAGTTAACCAATTACTGTACTTGGCAATCAGCCTTGTTTTTGATCTTTGCACTTTTTTCCAGTATCGAGAAATCCGTGAACAGATCCAAGAAACACGATTTTCAACGTCTTCTAAGGTTAAATTATCAGAGTTTGGTAAATCTTGAATTATGTCCTTCAGTACGTGGCGACATCTATCAACATCATTTTTAATGGTATTGTAACATAACCACGTGTCCAGAATATGCATGCGCGTAAATGAACACTTCAAATTTACACCTAAAACAAAAAAAAATCTTTATTATCAATCTTGGTAGAATCACATTTTTCAAAATCCTACATATAGGTACAGATTAGACCCTATATCAAGTGCAGTCGCAGGTCATCGCAGCTGGAAACTATTTTTCCTTAAAGAGGACATATGTAAGAATATTTTAATGTATGTTTCATTTGTGCGAATTCGTGCGAACTTAGTTAAAACTTTACAAACTTCTTATAAAAAAAAAAAAATGGGAAATTTTAAAGTACGTATTTCGTACGGTCTGAAAACCCATCAAATAATAATTAAAAAAGATAAGAAAACGTTCAACATGTTTTACATACCTTCAACTTGAATTTCCATTGTACAACAGGTCATAAACACAGTAATTCTTAGAAAAATAACACTTCCCGGAACTGCGTAAGTACGGAGCGGAGACCACGTTAACTATCACTTTTCAAATTCTCTTACTTTGGAGGCACAATTATGAGTGAAGTGTTTGTGCAGTTGAAATTTCTTTTATACTCTAAGTTACTATGACTAATGAACTAACATTTAGCTAAATATTGTTGCATAATTTTAACATGACTATTTTCATCCAATGTCCTATGGCGGAACCACTGTGCGCTGTCTATAAATTTTCATAGATATCAATCGCGCTACTATGTACTGCACTTCGTGTGCTGTGGAATGAGTATTAATACCCTGACTAGCTCGGTCCTGATAAAAGAAATTTTCTAGACAATCTTGGTTTAACTTTCCAAGGAAAATAAATTTTAAATTTTGATGCTGTTGAAAAAGTTCCTCGCACAATTCCAGCA
>JAYXIM010023362.1:0-79423 GCA_037575425.1 Anastrepha fraterculus | reverse complement strand
AGCTCTAACCTCGAGAGACATTCTTACCTTTCATATTGTAGAGCTCCTAAGCATTTCATTCGGGTTCTAGCTAATGCAGGGCAAGAACATAGAAGGTGTTCTAACGTGTCCCTCTCTTCCAGTTCATTGCAAAATCTGCAGCTATCGTTGTTTGTAATTCCTATCTTGTATGCGTGCGCCGCTAGCAAATTGTGGCCTGTCAGCATACTTACGATAGTTCTGCTTTCTTTTCTGGACAGAGCTAGCACGAATCGGACGTATTTATCTGCAATCTGTGTGCAATCACATGATTTTCGCGTAGTAGCACTTAAATATCAACCATTTTCAAAATATATAAGTTTCAATAATTTTAACGCGTTGTGTCGTATAAATGTACATCTGCCTACTTGACAAATGCCAAAGATGACACAAAAAAGGATATATTTCTATCTATAAATATCATCTAGGAATTATTCTCTACTAACATGTAGGCGTGATTTTTGAAAGGCCCTTTATTTTGAGAAACTGGTTATTAGTTATAAAATTGTGATGTTTTATAACCTCAAATATAGCCAAGAATGGTAACTTTTTATACTATTAAACCAGAATATCTAGAAAATGACGCTATTCTGACTTCAGATTCTGATTCAGTACAGCAAAAGCCTTTGGAAGAATGTCTGATTTTTGGTGCAAAATTTGTGTCGGCCTGTGTAATCCACATTAAAAATCGTAATCTCTATTCATTAGGTCCATTTCTGGCTGACATAAAACTTTTTAATAACGATAAACAACACACATTGCGCTCGATTGATAAAAAGTTCTAAATAAGTTGATAGAAAAACGTTTCCAGAAAGTGTTAGTTAACGATTATAACAGTTTTAGAGGTTCAGAGTTGCCAATGCTGGCAATACATAGAAATGTTAAAGCACTCGGTAAAATGACAACCTTGACGGGGCTAGGCATTTGGTCGTTATATGGGGAAAATCCTAGAGGAAAAAACCAACCGGACTTTTTAGAAACTTCAAACTTGCACTTTATTATCCTAAAATTTAATAAGCTATAAAGCGGCGTACCAAACATCTTTCTGGGAACTACAATTAAAAACTGTGGCAGTTTGTGGAATTTTTCTAATTTTGTATACAATTTTTAATAAAAACATATATATTTTTTAACTTGTTTTTATATGGTCTTCCTTAGACAATGAGCTGTATTTTTGCACAGGGTGCGCCATCTTTTATGTCGGTATGAAAACATTGAATAACTTTTTTCTGCGTTTGTCACCAACTTGTCAAGCATTTCGGGTTTTATAGCGTCAATGCTGGCCAATAGTCTGCGGCTTGTTGGCGTAAACCTTACTTTTCAGATAACCCCTCAAAAAGAAGTCCATGGGGTTAAGTCAGGTGATTTGGGGGACCAGTCGATGCAGCCTCTTTTTGACACTAGACGTCCCAGGAATTTTTGTTGCAGAAATTCGATTGTTGCATTCGCAGTGTGGCATGGCGCACCATCTTGTTGAAACCAGTAACCGTCTAAACCTTTCTCACGCATTTGTGGGCAGACATAATGAGCCAGCATCCATCGATATCGGTTTCCATCGACCGTTTTGTTTTCTCGGTAAAAATATGGCCCAATGATGGTTTTGGCGCAAATGCCGGCCCAAACAGTTACTTTCCGGTGATGCAATGGCGTTTCATGGATCTCATGCGGGTTCTCAGTTCCCCAAATGCGGCAGTTTTGTTATTCACGCTGCCAGAGAGGTTAAAATGTGCCTCGTCAGTCATTAAAATTTGCTTCCAAAAATTGGGTTCAGTGTCAACCATTCAAGCGAGTGTTTGGCCGTATTCCAAGCGACGTGAATGGTCTGCCGGCAATATGCTTTGTATCAATTGCACTTTATACGGAAACAAATTTAAATCATCCTTTAAAATGCGCCGCATTGTGGTTTCATGACGCCAAAATACTGAGAGCGACGACGATACGACACTGTTGGCTCCTGGGCAACGCTCTTCCTCACTGCTTCAACAAGTTCATTAGAACGTTTTGGTCGTTGATGAACAGCATGTTGACGATCTCCTACTGTTCCGTGCTCAAAGAAATTCGACACCAAACGACGAATAATATTCTCAGACGGTACCTGTTTGCCGCGATACTTTTTGCGATATGCGCGTTGAGTTGGAACAATAGAACGACTATTTTCGATATATAGCATCACTATTTCAGCGAGTTGTTTCGGTGTAAAGCCATCCATGATTGAAATTGCACTGAATTGACGTATCGGAAACAGTCAAAATGTATCCAAATATTGATGCGCTGTCATTTTGTCGCGACGCGTATTAAGAATATCCTCCCCCTCCCCTTGTTTTATTCAATTTCTATGCAAAACATTTTAATTATTTCGGTTTATCAAGTGCCCTTGATCCAAGTTAATACGTGCTTGATTAATCTAGATTATCAAGTGCTTTAGCCCTATTACTAAGTGCCAGAACACGTAACGTCTACTGTCTACCTAATTGAGTCGGCGTGAGTGCTTAAAATACATAAGAACGTTTGTACTTAAAAAAAGAAATAGAAAATTCACCGTGTTTTTGTATAAAGGGAAATAATTCACTCGAATAGCAGCAAGAAATGCAAAACAAACTTTGAAAGCTGCTGCTAAATGAAATTGGCTAGACAGAAAGCCGAACGAATGGTTAATAGCTGCGCACTAATGTGTTGAAAGGATGGTTTAATAAACGCTGTGGTATGAGCTGATTAATTGTCTGAACTGAATTGCTCTCAGCCTCAGCTACTCAGTGAATGGGTGTCGAAATGAATGAATGAATGGACGCATGACATACACACAGGCTTATTACATGAATAGCCCAATGTGTCTGGTTATATTTTTAATACAGGCATACAAACGTACGAAGTATGTCTAATGAGTGTAGAAGTAGGTACTTAGTGAGGAAAAACGTTTGGCGTTAGATTTTGCTTTTATTTTTCCTTGCAATCTAACACAAATGAAATACATTTGGCACATAAGGCTTAGAGTGTTTGAAAAAGACGCTCAGATTCGTCCCAACAGCACCTTGTTTTAGTTTTTATAACAGCTCTCGGGGAGCCAAATTTTTGAAAACTCTATGTATTTTAAGGACTTGCTTGTATTACCCTCCAAAAACAGCATACAAAGTGCCAAAAAATTTTCATAAATGTATTATTCATTTCCATCTCAGAAAATGGTACCCATGAGCTTAGACGCCGTCTTTTCGACTTTGAATTTTATCGCCGACGAGCATCCTGTGAAACCGGTGATGTCACTTCAGAAATATCTTTCGGCGTATTCGCTTTCAAAACGATTGGTTTATTCACGGCAATTTCAACCTCACTTGGCATTAACTGCGATAATTTTCAATTTCGGTCGACTTGATAAAGTTTATTGTTCCCCAATTCAATGGTTTATGAGTGAAACAAAAAAGACTTGATATTTATACTACCCTGAATGTCGTAACTGGTGTTAACGGTAACAACATAATTAGTCTCTTTTTTTGTTTTGTTTGATTTTTCTTAAGCTTTTGTGGCTTCACAAGCAACTGGGTCGTTAAAGTAAAGTAAATTTATTTATTTATTTACAAATGAAGTATAATTATAAATAATTACATAACAACCGGAAAGGCACCAGCGCCTTTGGCTATTGGCCGCTAAGTAAATTACTATTCACATTACTCTATAGATAGGCAATAAACGAATATGCGATATTTGTGCAATCCGCCGCACTAATTTCAAAAATAAATCATATCGGTAAGGCAAATTGGAAATGAAATGAAATTCAATGAAAGAGGCACTATCCGAGATAGATTTTAGTTTACTGAATTTTTTATTCTTTACAAAATATGAAGTCACAAAAGAAAAGTTCCAATGCGCATTCATTAAAGGTGGTGGCACTAGACCAACAACAATGTTCTGGGCGTTTGGTTGTCAAAGCAAAGTATTGGGAAACTTGAAAACAAATAATGAATTCGCCTTGTTTCATTCTGAGCAGACAGCCACATGGACACGGCGAAAGAAAAAAATTCAGCTGATATACCAACACCACCTTTAATAGATTTGCCTTGAAAAGTTCCCTTCAAAGCATAGCTCCATCCAAAAGTCGAGTAGTTTAGTTAACAGAGGCTTATGAGACTAATGGTCTGAATCTCCGTAAAAAATCTCTTGTAAAAAGGTATGTAAAAAAACTTTGTTGTTTTTGTTAAAAAAAATCGTTTTTGGTAAAATTTATGTAAAAGATTGTTAAAAAGGTATGTTTTGTAAACATTTTTTATTAAAAACTTTTTTTTTAATGTTTAAATAAAGTAAAGATGTGTTAAAAAATTTTTTTGTGATAAAAGATATGTAAAAAATGAACTTGTAGAAAGATGGTTTTGTTGTTTTTGTTTTGTTAAACATTTTTTTTTTGTTACAAAAGTTTTTGTTGCTTAAAAATATGAATGTACAAAATTTTGTTGCTTTTGTTTTTGTGAACTGTTTTTTGTAAAGATATATAAAAAACGAAATTGTGGAAAGATATGTTTTTATTAAACATTGTTTTTGTTAAAAATAATTTTTGTTATTGTTTTTTTTTTTGTTAACATTTTCTTTGTTTGTTTGTAAAAATTTGTTAAGATACATATTTAAAAAACGAAATTGTGGAAAGATATGTTTTTATTAAACATTGTTTTGTTAAAAATAATTTATTTTGTTATCATTTTGTTTTTTTCTTGTTAACATTTTCTTTGCTTAAAGATACATATGTATAAAATTTTGTTGTTTTTTGTTTTTGTGAACTTTTTTTTAAGATATGTAAAAAACGTACTTGTAAAAAATGCGTTTTTTTGTTTTTTGTTTGCTAAATGTTTCAAAAAATTTCTTCTAAGCACCATTTCAAATGCTTTCTAACAAATTTTGTTGTTTTTTTATTAACATATTTTTTTGTAAACATTGTTTTTGCTTAAAAATATGTAAGGAAATGTGTTGTTTGTTTTTTTGTAAATAATTTTTTTTTTTTAATTTTCTTTTGTTAAAATTTTTTTGTTTTTGCTAAAATTTTGTGAACATTTTTTTGTAAAAAATATCTTTTTTTTGTTAAAGAGTTTGTTTTTGTTAAAAAACTTTTTTGGTTCAAAATTAAAAAAAAAAAATTTTTTGCTTGTTAAATTTTTTTTGTTACAAAAATGTTTAAATAAATAAAATGTCATCTAAGCACCATTTCAAATACTTTCAAAAAAATTTTGTTGTTTGTTTTATTAACATTTTTTTTGTTTAAATATATGTAAGAAATGGATGTGGTGTGTTTGTTTTTTTGTAAAAAAATTTTTTTTTGTTAAAATTTAGTAAACAGGTTTTGTAAAAAGATATGTAAAAAAATGTTGTTGTTTTTTTTTAATTCTTTTTTTTTTTGTTAAAGAGTTTGTTTTTGTTGAAAAACTTTATTGGTTTAAAATTAAAAAATAAATATTTTTTTGCTTGTTAAATATTTTATTGTTACAAGAATGTTTAAATAAATAAACTGTCATCTAAGCAGCATTTCAAATACTTTCCAACTTTATTCTTTGCTTTTATTGTTTGGTCTTTCTTTACTAAAAAATCATCAGTGCCATTATTCGCAAGTATTTATTTAGGAGTTAGAGGTTATATAAAACATAGTTTTTACAAACCAATAACTATTCCCGATATGTTTCATAGTTACTATAAGAAATTCACAACTGCCATCATCGCCTACACAGTGCTATCGCAGATACTGGTGAAAATTTTAAGGCCATCGCAAAAACTAATTGGGCCTTATCAGTGTGGCTTCAGGCCTGGCAATGGGGAAGTTCCCTATTGACCAGATTTGTATCGTCCAGTCATGGAGGAGACCGGGATCAGCTTATTGGAACCAGTTTTCATAGATTTTAGATTGTGACAACACGAAGGAAAGCTACCTATACGAATCTGATTAACTGAAGAATTTAAATTAATTTAATTAACTAAAAACCGTGGAATTTGTGATGAAAAGTTTGTAGCATTTTTTAAATTAAACTGTGAAATTTGAATTTGTATGAATCTTTTTTATTGGGACATTAATTCTTTACATTGGCTTGGAGATACAAATTATAATTTTTTACTCAACTTTTCAATTCTTTTTTCCAAAACCAACAACAAAGCAGCGCTCATAATGCACACCTGAAGAGAAGGCTCAAACATGTGTTCGAGGTGTAGAAGCAAAGTCATTTACAGTGCATAAATGGCACAGCAAGAATAAGACTATCACATGCATACACACGTACATATGCACATTAAAAAGCAGCTGTGCGTCCGTAGCTACAGTAGCGAGCGCCTGCAGCTATGAAACGCTGCAATTTAAGCTGCCACAATGAATATAATACTGTTGCTTTATATGATGTCAATTTGAATGTAGATGTGTGTATGTAAGTATGTACACTAGGGTGCCTGACCAGCTCTCTGCTGATAAAATTTTTTAACATTTTTGGACAGACCTTTTAAGCTCAAATTCTTCTATCAGCTGAGCTGATTTTTTGAAAGAAATATTTAAAAAAACAGAATTTTATCTATAAAAATCTCTATTTTTGACGATACTTCCAAATCAGAGCAGCTCATATAAATTTTTATATTTTTGCAAAATATTTTGCTGCATATCTTAAAATATAATAAATGTTAATATTTCGATGGAAATGCAGTACCAATTTTTTTTTCGTATGTAGAGTGGCGCACCCTAATGTATGCGCATACTAGCAGTAACGTACAAATTAGACCGAGCAGGTGCAGCAGGCGCAGGAGAATAACATAACAAACAAATAAAAATGAAAATAAAAGAAAAAATTATGGTGACTACACTAAAAATGGCAACAGCCGCAGCGCAGCACAGTGCAGCATAGCGCATCGCAACGTTTCGGTAGCGTAATCAGGGTGTAACAATTACGCGTTATGAATACGATAGATGGGCATGCAAGCAGACGCCTACCCATACATGAGCACTTTCCAAGTGTGTGCGTGACTGTGTTCCCTCCATGCGCGCGCTCCACTTTGCGGCCAAACGGGACATGCTGCACGCGCAAGCATATAAATAGAAGCCAAAGAAGCATTTGCATGTGTGTGTGTGTGTGTGTGTGCAAACTCAAGCAAGCGGATATTCGAGCTTTGATGTCTGACTTTGTTGATGCAGCATAGTAACCTGACGAGATTTACACGCTCTGTGCTGTTGGTTGTTGTTGTTGTTGTTGTTGTCGGCCTTTGCCGTTGTTGCTTCCTACTATTGCTGGCAGGCTCATGCGCAGGCGTAACATAAAAATTGCTTGAGCAACTCATTTTGCGCGGTTTGTTGCTACTGTTATTTCGCTTGCAAGTTTGTTGTTGTAGTTTTTTTTTCTTCGTTTTTTCTGTTTTTCGTATTGCCACCAATTTAACATAGACCTTAAATATGGCTGTTGCTATTTTCATATTTTCATATTTTCGTTACACTTGGTCGCCGCTATACGTTGCAAGTTGGTTGTTGTAAATTGTTGCCATTGCAATTTCCATCAAAGATTTTTTATTTATAATTTTTAAGTAGAGTCTAGCGCGTGACTTTTGTGCTTTTTTCTTTTATATTGAAGCTGGGTGCCCACAACGAATTGTGCCATTCTATGCACTATGTGTATGTATGAGTGCTTTATGAATGTGTGTGGATATGTGGGTGCTGAAAACATGTGAATGTTTTTGCAAATATGCACGATTTTATATGCCCACGGATGTGCAAGAGTTCTAGTGGTTGAACTAAACTTTTGTGATAAAATTCATACTGGTGTTTTATTAACTAGAACTGTACTAGTTGTAAAATGATTATTGATAAAATGGTCAATGCTCGAATAAAGATTGAAATCATTGGTCATTGACGAGCTTTTACAAACTCTCGATGATCTCGGATACGAAGTTTAGGGCTTTGCTGACGGTCTAGTTATTATAGTTGGAGGCAAGTTTGACACTACTATAACTGATCGCAAGACTGGTGTCAAGAGAACTGACGTTCGATAAATCCGAACAAAACGTGTGTGGCACCCTTCACCGGAAGAAAGAAGCTAGGTTTAGGTACCTTAAAACTAGGTGACGCAAACTTAAATATCCGGGGATATGAAGTATCTGGGAGTAATCCTTGATAAAACCTTGACCTAGAAAAATGATTTATTGTGATGTACAAATAAAGCTTTGAGAGCAACATACGACTAAATGTGCCAAAGGCTTTGCGGTAAAAAATGGGGTTGCGGGTTGGTCTTATAAGACAATAATAGCGCCAATGATCACCTACGACTCTTTGGTATGGTGACCAAAAGTAGGCCAAATTAAGACTCAGAAAACATACTTAACAAGGTACACGAAATAGGTTATCTGAGCGTAACGGAAGCAATACGAGTTTACCCCACAAAGGCTTTAGGAATGGTTACTGGACACGTTCCACTCCACCTTGACGCCAAGCGGTCGGCAGCTAGTGCAGCGCTAAGGCTTCCTAATCTATTTCATCTCAAAGAAGGAAATTTTACAGGGCATGTTAGAACTCTGGGCTCAATCCAGAACTTTCGTGCCTGACGATCTGTGACAAGATAGAAAGAAAATTAGAGCTCTCCAAGAATTTCAAGGTGGTCATCAGTGACCGCTCAGCGTTGAGAAATAATGAAATATTTTTAACACAGTGCGCACAGGTGTGGTTTACTGATATGGGTCCAAAATGGAAGACGGCAGGGACGGGGCTGGAATTGTCGGACCACATTTCAAACGCCTTAGAACTATGTCAGAGAATGTGTGCCAATATCAACACTCTCTCATTCCATTTCCGTCTAGGGAACACTGTAGTGGAACACTAACCCAACATGGATAAATGATGACTCACAAAAATGGTACACAGATGATTCCAAAACGCTCCAAGGATAGGAGCAGGAATAGTTTGACCTAAAGTGCACAAATCCCTAACACTAAGCACAGACATCACAATTTTCTATGCGGAGCTCTTCGCCATAATGGAAACAGTGGAAATCATATCCAAAAGAGGGTTCGAGAAAGTAAAAATTAAAATACTTTCGGACAGCCAATCGGTTCTCAAAAGTCAAGTCAAAAGTCCTAATAGAGTGCACTCATCAAACTGGCCACTCATAATCATGTCTCACTGATTTTGGTACCAGGACATGAGGGGCACGAACGGAAATGAGAAGGCAGACTTTTATGCCAAACAAGGGCCAGAAGGGCTATTTAATGGGTCAACCCCATTTTCCGGCTTTAACAAAAATAACATAAAACAGGAAACCAAAAAATGGATCCAAACTAAAATCAGGAAACACTGGAACGGCACAAGTGGCCTTAATCACTCCAAAAAGTTTTTTAACTTCAATGCTAAAAGAGCAAAATCTGCTCTAACCCTAGATAAAAAGGGCCTCAGTTTACTCTGTGGAGCACTTACAGGTCACTTTGCCTTTAATAAACACTTTAACACAATAGGATTCTAGTACAAGATTACGCAGGTTCTGCTGTGATGAAGAGGAGTCTAAACACTTAATCCCCAACTGTGAGGCATTAGGCCACAGGAGACACAGAATCCTGGGCTCCTATCTACAATTGCTCCCTCCTAAGAAGCTGGTTCGATTTCTCGGTATACTAAATAATTATAATTAAGTAATTAGAGGCGCACAATAGATCAATCTGGTCGCAGTGCATAAAGGCCCAATGAATGTTGGCCTGGGAATGTTTTAAAATTCTCGATACTCTAGCATCAAAATACTCTGTTACTCTCATGTGGGTACCAAGACAAGTACCCCTCATGAAGGGAATGAAATTGCGGACACTTTAACAAAAAGGGTGCAAGCACTCCCTTTATATGTTCTAAACCTTACTGCGGAGTAAATAAAAGCTTCAAAAGTGCCTTTCTACGTGAGCGGGAACAGCCAGGCTTAATCGAGTACTCAAGAGCCCAAACGGACATGCGGCAATCAAAAATTCGGAACGTATAAAGGTAGAGGAAATCCTAAACCTCAGCAGGAATGACATATAACTTTACACTGAACTATTAATAGGACATTGTAAACTTAATTATCACATGAAAAAAAAAACGTGAATGTAAGAAAAAAGTTAAAGGTGCACAAGAGGATAACAACAGCAACCAAATTCAGCGACATTCATGGCCGTGCCCTTAATTCCAACGGATCGAGTTAATTAATACCTTAAATACGTAAATAAAATGTATATAAAATTAATACCTTAAATACGTAAGATGCTTTCCATTTCAATTCAACCGGGCTATTCGGGTCATGTTCTTCGATTTCGATGTAACTGAAATATGTTGCTCTCTGGTCAAAATAATGAGACACGTATTTTTTTTTCGCCCGAAAAATTTTTTTTTCAAGAGTTATCGGCAATTTTGTTTTTCGGCTCAAACTCGATTTTTTTTAATTATATAAGAAAAATTTGTTTTTAAATGCCCATAACTTAGTCAAATATGAACCGATTTTAATAATTCTGGGTTCAAAATGATCGTAATTACTTACACGAGCGACTTCATATAGAAACAATTGCAAAAAAGTAGTTGAAAATTTTTTATTTAGCAAAAAAGAAAAAAAAATGAAATTTTTTCAAAATTCAATATTTCAAAAAGTGTATTTTTTTTTTTATAACTTTTTCCAAATCAAAAGGACATCTCAAACTTTAATTGAGTTGATTGCCTAGTAGCTAAAATGAGTTGTTTTTGAGTTTGGAAAAAGTTATAAAAAAAAAAAAATACACTTTTTGAAATATTGAATTGTGAAAAAATTTCAATTTTTTTCTTTTTTGCTAAATAAAAAATTTTCAACTACTTTTTTGCAATTGTTTCTATATGAAGTCGCTCGTGTAAGTAATTACGATCATTTTGAACCCAGAATTATTAAAATCGGTTCATATTTGACTAAGTTATGGGCATTTAAAAACAAATTTTTCTTATATAATTAAAAAAAATCGAGTTTGAGCCGAAAAACAAAATTGCCGATAACTCTTGAAAAAAAATTTTTCGGGCGAAAAAAAATACGTGTCTCATTATTTTGACCAGAGAGCAACATATTTCAGTTACACCGAAATCGAAGAACATGACCCGAATAGCCCGGTTGAATTGAAATGGAAAGCATCGTAAATAAAATGTATATAAAAAAATTCTCTGGTGCATCAATAGAAGCCTTGAGGACCATGACAATATCCGATGACTCTGAAATTATTCGATGCGGTACTAGCTGGTGGTAGCAGAGGAAGAGTAAGACCTCCTTTGCGTTGGCAAGATCAGGTGGAGAAGAGCTTGGCTTCACTTGGTGTGTCCAATTGACGCCGGTTAGCACGAGAAAGAAACGACTGGCGCGATTAGTTAAACTCGGCCAGAATCGTTTAACCGTTTATCGCGCCAATGAAGAAGAAGAAGCTATGAGTTTCGAAAAATTGATTTTCGGTTTTTCATATTTTGTGGTAAAACCGAAATTCGTGAATTTTTCAAGTGCAACGAGCATAGCATTTTTCTCTAGTTGCAACAGCTATTGCAGCAAATAACTACTCACTACTTAGTAGCCAAAAAAAGAAAAATAACAACAAAGCCACTGTTAAACATTCAAGCATTTCAAATGCAGCCAATTCACGCACAAATGAATGCGTGCACACATTTTTATATTCACAAGCATTCACAAGCATCAGTGCTTATGTAAAATTGTATTGATTTGTTGTTCGAGTCGTAAAGCAGGGCGATTGTATAACTGAGAAAAGTGGATCGATTGAATGAATGCGTGTCAGTTTGTTCATATTTATGTACGTCTGTTTGTACGAGTATGTATGTAAGTACATAGATAATTCATAGTTCGCGGTGCACAGCCTTAAGCCACATACATACATACGTACTTATACATATTTTCTTTAAATTTAATTCCTAAGTATTGGAGCGCTGCGTACTCGACGCACACAAGTCAATCGCTTTGAAACAGAAGAGTTGGCAAAAGCGAACAATGCAAGCTACTTGTGCACTTTCCCGTCGATGATGCAACATTTTCCATTTTGTTTTTGTATTATTATTAGTTGATATGTTTATATGCATGGCATTGTTTTGATGCAATTATCAAAGTTATTGTATTACTTACGAATTGGACCGGAAAGTTTTTAACATACCTGCAAATGAAAAGGAAAAATGGAGTTATTAAAACTGATTGATCCATAGTTAATGAATTATATTATGTAAAATTATAATCTGTGCTTATGTATGTATTTATGATATTTATATGCAAGTACAGCGATGCGGAAAATTGCGATTATTTTAGTTATTTCACTACCATTTCACAAATGTTTGCCTATTTTGAAATCTGATTACTGGCTAAGACGTTTGGAATTTTGAAATATTCAAAAGGAAAATTTCGAAAATAAATAAAGCCAAAAGTGCACCGCAAACTTTTCTGATCACTCATTAGAATTTTGACACTCCCTTACAAAAGGTTACATTTAAAAGGGTGAAGAAGCTGGAAAAAATAAATCCCTTTTTTAAAAATGGTAGCAAAAAAGGGTTTTTTACTTAAATGGATACAAACTGCGAACGGTTTAAAAAATAAATTTAAATTAATATTTGAAGGTAAATATCATATTTCATGGACAATGTAAAAATGTATATTTCGTATACATGAAATCTTTGTGTACTAAAAGTGAATGGAAAAAGTTCAGTTCGGTCGGTTAAACTAAAATAAATCGAGTTTGCAGCCGAAAGCCTCCGATGCTAGCGCTGCACTACTTTCAGTTTGTATAATAATTTTATTGTTATGTAAACCTTTATTAAATAAAAAAATAAAACAATATTTCGTATATGTACAAATTTATACAGGGTCCGACACTCGAAGTGTAACCAACTTCAGACCGCTCGCACACCTGGGAGAAGGTGCACGGGCATCAGCTGTTTGTTAGTTGGCTAAATGACAGTCCAGAGTATTGTTTACAAGTGCGCGGAAGCATTTTACCGAGAGTAAACGCGAAAAAAGAAAATCATTAATGGGTTTCAAACGTAATAGTGGGATTACATTATATTTGGCTAGAAAATCACAACCAGAGATTGTTTGTGAGTTCGAGCACCTCAAAGTAAATTAAGTTTTTGTTTATTGCACCATTATTCGTCACAATGATACTGGTAGCATCGCGAAACGTCATGCAGGTGGTCATCAGAAGACTGCGACGCCACACGAAATGGTTCAGAAAGTGAGGAAGCGACTTGCGCGAAATCCCCAACGAAGTGCCAATCAAATGGCGAAAGAACTGAAAATATCTGACCGTAGCATCCGCCGCATACTGAAAAATTATCTCAAAGTGAAGCCTTACAAGATGCTAAATGGCGCATGATCTCACACCAAAGCAACAACAAGTCAGACTTGAGAGAGCGAAGGAGTTGCTTCACTTGGCCTAAAGCGATAAATTTCTGAACATTGTGTTTTCTGACGAGAAAATTTTTCAAATTGAGCAATTCGTGAACTCTCCAAAACGATAGGGTTTATTTGAGCGACCGTTCATACGAGAATTAGAGTTATCGATTGGCCACCAGGATGGTAGCACCCGCCACAGCTAAAGGTTTGGGCTGTAATCACTGTAACCGCAGATGGGCGCTCTTCAATCGTTTTCAATCGCGCCTGGCGTCAAGGTAAATGCAAAATATTATCGGGAAAGTATTCTGGAGGTTGCTTTGAAGCCGTGGGCGGACAAATATTTCGGTGGCAGACCATGGACGTTTCAACAGAACTCGGCACCGCCTCACAAAGCTCGCAGTGAAACAAGAATCGCTAAAAAACAACGTTCCGAACTTCATAACGTCCACACAATGGCTCTCAAATTCATCCAGACGCGAATCCGATGGATATTCTCTTTGTAATTATCAGTATATTTAGAGGGTTTTTTGTAATAATTTATTTTAATAAATATTCATGCATTCTTGTTTTGAAAAACTCTTTTTGACATCGGCGCTGGCCTTCATTTACTCTGAACATTTCATCCACCCTTGTGAAAGCACACATTGGAAATATTTTGCGCTAATACCAGTTTTCTTATAATAAAGCCTACAATGTATTTCATCGCGTTCCCGTAGAGATTGTCCAGCTCTTCCACCCATTTTAGGCCCTTGTAAAATGCCAGCTCATTTTCTGCAAAATCACCTCATCATGAGAACGAAAGCTGTGTAATTAGGGCTGTTTGTACGTTGCCACAAGCAGCGCGTAACCCGCCCGTTTGGGCCCATGTATCGCATTATACAAATGACTAGCAAACCCGGCCCCCTTCGCTGGGCACACTAAAATAGAATAGATATGGTTTAGAACAGAAAATGTATGGTTTTCATATTATTTATTTCTTTATTCTTTATTCAAGCGCTTTGGCATAAACAATATTTTTTGTTTTTCTATTTGTTTTTGAGTAAATATAAAATATAAATTGAAAATCAGGAAAAAAGAAGATTGTTTTTAAATTTCAAATCAACGCATATGAATAACTAAGAAACAATCGTCTTTTTCCTGATTATCCATGAATTTTTCGTTTCAATTTATATGTTTTATTAAGCATTGGAGCTTTTTTAACCACTATCCATTTATATTTTTCAAAAAAACAAAAACGAAAAAAAATTGTTTTTCCACGAACACATAATTTCATTCGGATTTCACATTAAATTCTCAAATTTCGTAAGAAATTATTCACTGTTCCAAAATCCACTCCAAAAAAATTCACAAACAATTTTTACATGTTGCACTTACGTTTTTTCCTTATGGCATCCAAATCAGAAAGAAATATTGACACATTGTAACTCACACTGTCAATTTGACAGTTCAGTTCCGCCCCAAGCGTTAAAAAAGTAAGCGACATTATGGCTGGCTCAAAAGAACGCTGTACCCGTTGCCACTGCTCCGAATTACAACCAAACTTTACGAAACCCATTTTCAATACTTACTTAACAATGTGCATACGTTTGGTTTAATTCGGTGCAAAGACACGGCGGGTCCACGTTTTGGCATATATTTCGAGACCCTAGTCATCAATAGGTATGAAAATTACCCCGTATTAAAGCACTTATCAACAGCTTTCAATTGATACCCATATTGTACATACACAACCAAAGGTTACCCGGTCCACGTTTTGACCTATATCTTGAGACCCCAGTCACGGAGCGGCATGAAAAATACTCTGCACTAAAGCATTCACCAACAGCTTCAATTTGATATCCAAATTGTACAAACACATTCTAGGGTCCACGTTTTGGTCTCTATCTCGAGACCCTAGTCACGGAGCGGCATGAAAAATACTCTGAACTAAAGCATTTACCAACAGCTTCCATTTGATACCCATATTGTACATACACATCCGAAGGTTACCCGGGTCCACGTTTTGACCTATATCTCGAGCCCTATCCACCAATAGGTATCCAAACTATACGGAAACCATCTTCAATACCTTCTTAACATTGTGTGTAAGTTTGGTTTAATTCGGTGCAGACACGGCCGGTTAGCGAACACACACAAAAAGTTGACTTTATTTTATATATAAGATTTTTTTCAGTTTGTGTCCGAAAAATCCAAATATCTTACGGAACCCTATTTTTTTCCAAAATAAAATGTAGTCCATGTTACTCTTGGATAATGTAGTTTTCGAATGGTGAAAGAATTTTTAAAATCGGTCCAGTAGTTTTTGAGCCTATTCGTTACAAACAAACAAACAAACAAACAAACAAACAAAGTTTTCCTCTTTATAATATTAGTATAGATTACTGATTACTGAGCAAACCTTTTATTACTGGAATCATGACTCAAATCTAACATTTTTGATTGTATAAGGAAGATTTGGTGAAAATTTCGGAAACAAGTTTGTTATTACTATTTATTAAATATATAAAAAATCCTTATATCCACAGTCCGCGAAATACTATTGCCCCATCAACATTTTGACATGTTTTGACTATTTATTTATTCATTTTTCATTTCATTAATTTTTTCATGAAAACCCAACTCATTCCATGAGAAAGATCATACAAATCAAAGTTTCAAACTGTGTACAAAATTTGTAAAAATTCTCATTGCAATTTCAAACTTTTCAATCAATTTGATATGAAGTTCTGTACGAAGTTTTACAAGGTGAATCAGCTGACTTATTTTTTTTTTTTTGTTCTTTCGCCGTGTCCATGTGGCTGTCAGCCCAGAATGAAACAAGGCGAATTCATTATTCATTTTCTACTTTGCCAATACTTCGCTTTGACAATCGAACTGCACAGAACATTGTTGTTGGTCTAGTGCCACCACCTTTAATGAATACACCTTGAAGTTTAATAAATTTGGTTTATTAACTTTTTTGTTAATATTTTTCATTACTTTCATTAAATTTTATAATTTATAATCTTAATTAAAATAAAGTGCGAGTTTAAAGTAAATCAGATGTTCTCCGGCGATTTTGGATAATTATTTTCCTGAGAATAAAAAAGTCGTATGCACAACACCGTCAAACAAAAAAATTATAAAAAATCAGAGCGATTTGTAAGCAATTTCAAACTTGCATTTTATTATAACATAATTTAATAAGCAACAAATGAGCTTATCAAAAAATTTTCTAGAAATTCTAATTGAAAATTGTGGAATTGTGATGAAAAGTTTGTGGAATTTTTCTAATTTTTGCTATAAAATTTGTAAATTTGGATATATATGGGTTTTGTTAGACTTGTTATTTTATAAAAAATAATGACCATTAAAAATAAGAAAAATAATCAAAATATTGAGGTGCTTTATTTTGTTCGTAGCCTGTAGATTAGGTTAGGTATCTCTGGCTGATCTGAATAGATCTCTCACATAGACGACCAGTGTTGTTGGAGTCGTGTTAAACATACTTTGTGATATATGTATTGGTGAGTTTTAACAAACAGTTTAAATTCCGTGTCCTGCCAAGGCCTACGACCCGAAAAAAAATTTTATTTCATGACACTCGTATTGTATGTAAATTTCTTCGATACCAACATCCTTCCAACTCATTGTTGGCATAAGTTTGCATAGAAAAGAAATTAAGTTTTCTGTAGTAACATTCAAGTAATACAAGTAATACACTCCAAGAACAAACCTCCTGGAACAGAATCACACATCGCAAAGCCCAACTTTCGAACTACCCAATCATTCGGGCAATTAATTCCATAAAAAATTACGAATTTTGTGTTATGTTGTTATTAAAGTTTGTGTTATGTTGTTATTAAAGATCGACCACTTTCTTATGTAATAAGTTTCAATAGTTTTAACTTATTGTTCAAACGTCAAATTGAACATCTGTCTACTTGATAAATATCAAAAAATGACACCGTCTAGGAATTATTCACTACTGACATCTTAACCGCAGATGGGCGCTTTCCAATTGTTTTCAATGCGCCTGGTGTCAAGGTAATTGCGAAATATTCTCAAGAAAGTATTCTGGCGTTTGATTTGAAGCCGTGGGCAGACAAACATTTTGGTGGCAGGCCATGGACGTTTCAACAGGACTAGGTACCGTCTCACAAAGCTGCAGTGAACCAAGAATCGCTAAAAAACAACGTTCGGAGCTTCATAACGTCCACACAATGACTCTCAAATTCTCCAGACGCGAATCCGATGGATTATTCTATTTTGGAGCGCAAGGACCGAGCTAAAAGATTCACCAGTTCATTTCTGGACCATCACAAGGCCATAGTCAAGGCAAAAGGTGATCATATCGAGCAAAAGTAAATTGATTCTTAATTTTGCATTACTTTCACACATTTCTTACTTTGAATTGAATAAAAGTAATTTTCCAAACTAAATTTATGCTGTTTTTAATTGGTTACACCTCGAGTGCCGGACCCTGTATGTATACATAAATATATGGCAAAAATTGTCAGGTGTTTTAAAAACATGGTTTAACTTAATTCAAGAATTATATTTTGTAAACTAATTTTAAATTTAAAAATTACCGCGAAGTTGTAAAGTTTTGCCAATATGACGCTTTGATGTTGCCTAAGCATTATGACCTTAATGAATATAATTTTAACTTATTGTTCTAACGTCAAATTGTACATCTGTCTACTTCACAAATGTCAAAAATGGCACCAAAGAAGTGCCGTCTAGGAATTATTCACTACTGACATCTAGGCGTCACTTTTGAAAGGCGCTTTACTTTTTTGGCAGCATCAGACGGCGAAATGTATGCAGAAACCTATGGTGCTATAAAAAATAACAAATATGGCCTCGGATGCAAAATAATCAATACCCTAGTAAACAGAGACTTTTAATGAAATAATTTAAGATGGAAGAAAATAATCAATACCCAGTGAACAGAGACTTTTAATGAAATAATTTAATATGAATCTGCATGCATGGGAAGAAAGCGCGTATAAAGAAAACAGTTATGGAAAATCAAGAAGAAGAAAAACTAAAAAAAAACGAAACATATTATCAACAACTCCGGCTGTAACCATTTGGCATATTCGCTTAGTGCCACAGATTTCAGTGCGTGGCTAAATAAAACAAGCATTCCGCGTAAATTCATTGAGCCGCATGAAAATGAAAAATCAAAAAACAAAAACGGAAGAACAAAAAATTCATAAAAATCCACAATTTATAATTTCCGATTTACGACTGGCCATTTTGTTTATGAGTGAAAATGGAAGTGTGTAAATTTAATCGCCAGCATTTGGCATTGACCGTTCGCTTTTGACGACTTGATGGAGAATATGGTACGCGTCCAGCTGTGTTGCAGAAGTGTGAGGTTTTCACAATTTTTATTTATTTATTTATTTTTTTTTTTTGAAGTTTGCATTGTGCGCGTTTGCTCAGCGCTAATAGTTTGGGGTACTAAAAGTGAAATAGCTTTATTTAATTGAAAACAACATACACGCATACATACGTAAAGTGTGTATGTGTGCATACAAGTTTTTCCTAAGTCGTTTTGTTGCAAATACGAAGCAGAAAAGTGAAATCAGCGCAGCTGTTGAACGAAAAAGGCCAACGTTGTTGTTGACTGGAAAATGAAAATATACGAAACTGAGAAAACGGAAAATGTTAATAGCTTTGGGTAGCAAACAAAAAACATTAAACGCAATTTAATATATTTATTTAAAGTAAATTTTTAAATGCGAACTCATCAGCTAAATGAGAAAATAATATGTGCGAGTAAGTGTGCACTAAACGAGCGTATAAATGAGGTACTCAGTGGAGGAAATGAGGCGAGACTAATTGAAAAAAAAAGAAAACCAAAAAAATTACCAAGTATGGACCAAGTAAAATGGCACAAAAAAGTGAGTAGAATAATAGAAACATTTGAACAGTTATAAAAATACAAAACCTATAGCAGACTGTATTTGTATTTTCATAAAACAGAATCTGAATTAACTTCAGCACTTGAGTGGTGTTCATAAACTTCTATACGCACTAGAGTGGCACACACAAAAGGCTTCTTTTCATATGTGAGCAGCAGCAGTAAAACTCTTTAAATGCAGAGATTTCCAGAATTAGCACAAATCGAGTATAAAAAAAGGCCATAAACTATGCATTACTTTCGCTTTGCATGCGTACACACACATAGATACTCGTGCATATACGCAGGCTGCACTTATTTCTTTTGCTTTTTCATTATTTTAATTTTACGACTTTAGTTGAAAAAGAATTTCATTGCACTGGCTACATCTGACAGTTCGAATTATTTGAAGCTTATCAATAGACCTGACACACTTTTCTTTAGAGCTTTTATGAGTTAAAACACTTCCCATATAAAAAAATACCATTTAAAGGGTGGCCCACATACAAGTTTATTTAAGGAAAAACGAAAAAAAGATTCACAAATATTAAATATTCTCCTCATATTATCTTCTTCTTCTGTGCGCCCTATGAGAGGACATCCGAAGTTTCGTTGGCACAAACATTTTAAGGAAAATAGGACGCTGACTTATTTACCTCTATTCTCGTGGCGGAACTTACCCTTCTTATTAACTCTAGACATTCTTAATTTCCCCGTAACCTTCTACCGTAGCTTAGTACGCTACCGTTTACGCACAGGGAACTTCTCCGCCGCGATTTCCATATGACCCAAGAGTCTGGTGTAGAACTTAGTACCTATCTTAACCTCGAATTCAAATCTGTTAAAGAAGCTAAGAATAGGAAAAAAAGAAGGCTGGCACTCATCAACATTCAACTACCGTTGTCACCCTCAGAGCTAACGTTGGCCTCGTCGTTGGGTTCAGCTGCATGGTCACAGTGTCCATCAGCTACAACATAGACTACTACACACCGCTGCTCTACTCTCGTAGAATAGAATGTTCTTCATTGCCCGCTGCAATGCTTATGATGTGCAAGCGTTCTAGTAGGTAGGCGTACGCTTTACACCCTCTCAAAATATTTCAGATATATTTTATGAGGAACTTTTTCATGGCAGAAGTGCACTCGGAGGTTAACCATTGCCTGCCGAGGTGCTACCGCTATTAGAAAAAGTATTTTATATTAATTGGTGTTTCATGGCCTTGGTGTTTCGAACCCGAGCACTACCAAACTCATTCGCCTGAGGTTACCGCCAAGTTTCTGCATTATCCGTCTAAAATCCATCTTTCAAGCTGCCCTACCAAAAACGCTTACAAAGGAAAATTGCATCCTCGAGGCAATCAATCCACATCACCAAACAACTCGACAACACTATCGCTAAGCTTAGCAAAAGGGTGTGTGGTATGAATCGGTAACGTAACGAACACCTTGAACCGAAATGGTGTTCCATTTCTTAGCTGCGTAGAAAATTGGGAGTTACTCAGTGAAGAATTATCCCTAACTTCCAACTATCATTAGGGACTCCTGTAAGCATTGAGATTCATACAAATGCAAGGAAATTGAATGGCATATGACTATAAGCCTCGCGAGGACGAATGGCGGTCAAAAACCGCTTCAACACCACAAAAATCAATTTTTGTCTCGAAGAACAACTGAGAACGCAAAATTTATGTATTAAAATAATCATAAGCGCAAGAAGGCTTTTGTCGTCGAACCTAACACAACGACTCCGAAAACGATTATGTCCCGATTTACACAGGGAAACATTTGGAAGGGAAATTATTTGGTCGTGGGAGAAGGATGGACGGGGAAGCGAGAGAGAGGTGTTTGTTTCCCGTACTGGTGAAAGTCTTTGTGCATTTTATTTCTATTGGTTAACTTAAAGAAGTAAACATCAAAAGCAACTATTGTTGCCGAAAACAATTTTGCCCGTGTGACCGTGAACGACATAGACATAGCGCAGCGAATAAAGATCCAGCGGCTACGTTGGCTGGGTCATGTCGTCCGAATGGATACAAACGCTCCGGCTTTGAAAGTATTCGATGCGGTACCAGCTGGTGGTAGCAGAGGAAGAGGAAGGCCTCCTCTGCGTTTGAAAGATTAGGTGGAGAAGGACTTGGCTTCACTTGGTGTGTCCAACTGGCACCGGTTAGCACGAGAAAGAAACGACTGGCGCGCTTTGTTAAACTCGGCCAAAATCGCGTGAGCGGTTATAGCGCCAATTAAGAAGAAGAGAAGACCGTGAATGAAACATCAAAAGAGAATTTCCAGTGTCTCACTTCAAGAAGTCTTTGTGGGTAAATCAGGACTATTTAGGTTGCTGATAGGACTATGAGCTGTTGAAACCTAGTAATTGGAACCGGTTAAAAGCTATTTACTAAACTGTGGTTAGGTTGTCTTAATGCACCTGCCGTAATGACAAAGCCTGCCCTACTAATTTTCACTTGCTTCGGTTAATTCGAAGTAGAATACTATTTCAAGAATGCGGCTCACTTCAAATGAAGCATGCAACAATCGTACTTATTCTTTCTCGATCTCAAAAGATGACACATTTTCCTTGGATAGATGCCCTTACATTACCAAAGATATGGATTCCTGAGGGCACTAATTAAAATAATGTACTCATTGGTGTGTTAAGGAAAGAGAGCCATTTTCTTCTAATTACGGACCCAATATGATTCTAGGTAGGTAGGTAGGTGGGGTGGCTGTCGCAATGACACACTTAGAATATGATTCTAACCGGCAGGCAAGATTTCAGTTGGGAAAAGAATGTCAATGTCAAATATTTTTTTTCATATTCTAGCACTTAAAATCGTAATTTAGAAAACACCGAACTGTCTAAAGAAATTTCGAATAGAGCACTGGCATTCACTCACTTTCCATTGGCATTCCGCATTTCGGATTTCGCATAAATTTGCTCATTCACTGTTTACGCATTTCATTTTTCGCTCATTATGACACGCCTCGTTTCATTTCCGTTCTGGCGTTGCGAGCTAAATATGCGTACACTTTCCTTCACATTCTCGTTTATAAGTCAAGGGCAGCGATGACAACATATGCTCATGTCTATACGTATACATAAATAATGAAATGGTATAACAAGAATAAAAAAAAAAAAATTTAAAATTTCAAAAAATTATATATCTGGCTGTTTACATAATTTGCATTTAACGGTCTAGAAAAACACGATCGCAATTCGGCAGAAGTTTGTAGGAAGACAAGCCAAGCATTGCGAAATGCAAAATAAAAAAATAAAAATTTTAAATACTGTCACTATTAACGAAATGAAATAATACAATTTTATTGTTGCGAAATTTGTTAGTCTTCATTTTTTCCTCACTGATGCTTTATGGCCAAAATAAATATTTGCACAAATGTTGACATTGAAATGAATTTTTATGAAGCCACAAATTAAGCGTTTGGACAAATAAATATTTATGTATGTACGGGTATAGATATCCACTTTATAATGAACACAGCTCTGGTTTTAGCGAGCTATTAAAAATATATTTTTGAGATAATTAAAAAAATGTTAGCGACTTTTTTTCGTTTCATTGTCTCAGAATTTAAAAACCGGATTCAACATTTGCACCTTAGTAACTTTCTTCATATGTGAAGTTAATGCGAAAAATCAATAGCCAGTTAACGAGTTCTGCGGGCTGACTGACTGGTTGAAATAAATGTTAATTAACCATCTCAGCAGTCTGTGAATCATCTTGACCGCCAAGCATTTAGAGTCTCTTTGGAGCAATTGACACTCTTACGCTCGAGGAGTTATTTGAGCAAATACGCTTCAGCTGATCGGTAATCAGCTATAAAAAAGATGCATTGCGCGGCAAAATAATAGCACATCCACATTTTGAACAGTTTTGACTATTTTTCTATACCGAAGACAAGGAGCGTCTTGGCCAGCCCAAAAAGTTCGAGGACGCGGAATTGGGGGAATTGGTAAACGAGGACTCGTGCCAAACCCAAGAAGAGCTTGCTGAATCATTGGGCGTTGATAAATCAACCGTTTGCAAGCGTCTAAAAGCGATGGGAATGATCCAAAAGCAAGGACATTGGGTCCCGTACGAGTTGAAGCTGCGCGACGTCGAACGGCGATTTTTTACGTGCGAATTGCTGATCGAGCGACAAAATCGGAAGGGTTTTTTGCATCGGGTGGTGACTGGCGACGAAAAATGGATCCACTACGTGAGGTGATGTTAAATGGATTCATTACAGCAATCCAAAGAAACGAAAATCATGGGGTTTGCCCGGCCACGCATCAACGTCGACGGCCAAGCAGAATATTCACGGCAAGAAAATCATGCTCTGCATTTGGTGGGATCAGGTCGGCGTCGTATATTTTGAGCTGCTCCAACCGGGCGAAACAATCACGGGGGATATTTTTTTATTTATTTATGTTTTTTTTTTTATGATCATGACAAAATCATAATAAATCTTTTTCCCAAATTTTATAGAAAATTAAAAATTTCCGGAAATTTTGCATCCCAATTGCTCGATTTTTTTATTGGAATTTCTAGAAAGATTTTTGCTATGCAGTTTTATAGTCCATACAATTTTAGTATAACAAAGTGCAATTGGAAGTTGCTAAAAAATTCGGTTAATTTTTTATAATTTTTTTCCTTCATAGTATTGCTCATTTTCTACATATAACAAATGCGCGATATTTCTTTCAAATGAGGAAAATGTGCAAAACCATTAGAAAAATTAATAAAAACCAAGAATTTTTATCCACTTTAAGCTTGCCCTTTGCGTACTAAAATTTAATGGACTGTGAAATTGTATACCATTTAAAAAATTTTGGTTAAATTGTAGGAAATTTTGAAGAAGATTTGTGGAATTTTTAGAAATCTCGTGCAGGTTTTGTAACTGGGATAAATATGGCCTTTGTTATGGAATGAGCTGTGTTTTTATAAAAAAATAGATGAAATAAAAAAAAATAAATAAATCGTTAAAGCTTTTCAGAATATTGAGGACTGCATACCGTGCCGTTCGCCGTATTTTAAAAGGCTATTCAAAAACAATTTCCGATGATTAATTTTGCGCCACCTTGTATCTTCCAATTTATTTTGTTTATCACTAAACTCTGCTAAAACTCTGCTGTGCAAAGAATGAAGATTTTTAGGGTTTTTGCTTGAGCAAAAATTTATAAAAAGTCGTAATAATTCATTTAGAGATATTTGGTGATTGAGTTTTAGCGATAGCGAATGCTGGAACGCGTATGCTGGGCAGACACAGACTCGTCGGAATTTGGGAAATATTTCCAATCTAGGCATTGCAATGTTTACTTTTAGTTTACTTTTTAGGTTAGATTAGATTTGGTGGGGGTTGAACAAGGCCAAGCTCTCAGTCAGAAAGACCATTGTACTACACCCGGATAGATTACAGTAGAAGGAATAGAGAGACAGGATAGATACAATAGGGATGGTAAGACGTGCAAATTGGTTGGAGGTCACTCTTCCGCGAATCTTTTGGATTCATTGATGAACCTTAAGAAATCCGGAAGAGGAAAAGTATGAACACTATCCATGCTCAAGGCATCGCACCCCAATAGCCTAAGTCTGATTCTAGAGAACGCCGTACAGCTGCAGAGAAAGAGCTCTCTCGTTTTCACAGGCATATTGGGTCGCCGATGATTCCCATGGTAGCCATATGCTGACCACAGGCGTTGTGTCCTGTGATAACACCTGCCAGTACTCTTAGGTCCTTTTTTTAGGAGAAGTGTTGCTAATTTCCTGTTTGGTTTTTTCGCAAAGCACTTAACTACTCTGCAGGAGCCCAACTCCGAACCAACGCCTTCTATGGAGAGACCTCATGAAGTCGTCAATCCATAATTGAACCGATGCAGAATTGACCTCTAAGAAGGGTTCAGGGCTCAGTGGTGTGCTTGCAAAGCCTTCATTAGCCAGTTTATCAGCCAACTCGTTCCCTGTAATACCGCAGTGTCCAGGCACCCAAGTAAAGCAAACTTTGTTGTGTTTTGCAACACTGTTCAGTTTTGTCTTACATTCCCCGACCAATTTTGAAGAGCGGCGTGGGTTAGCAAGGGCTCTCAGTGCCTTCGTGCCAAATCTTTAGAAGAAGTCTGCCTAACCTAATCAAAACTTAACCTAAAACTTGCTTTGAACTCAATTTTTAGTTCATTGGAATTTAGCAACACGTTTTGTTTTTTTAGTTACTTGAGGTTTTTTCGATAACTATCGTAAAAAATGTGGTTGTATGCAATTTTAATATTTTTATTTTTACCAATTTTTCGCGTCACATTTAACTAGTTTTTCGAAGGCCTAAAATCTCGTTTCCAGGCCGCGATTTAGACAAACGATTTTTTGACAGCAATAAATAGACTTAAGCGAGTAACAGATAAAAACTCGTTTCGTCTTCGTCTTATTTTTTCCTTTTTTGAATGAAAAGTTTTTTACGTGACTACTTAATAAATATTTAATATTCACATATCGCTTGCCCAAATTCCCAATCTCAGCCATATATAAAGACACAATCTAAATTGTGTCGTAAAATAAATTTACTAATAAAATATGCAAAGTGGATGATATTCGTTTAAAAGCATTTTTTTAAATTTATGCATTAGCGCAAGAAGATGAAATAAATTATGGGAGAATAATTTTTGATTTTCGGATTTTTTTTAATAATGGCCCACCAAAACGAGCAGATTTTCTATTCTTTTGGTAGGCAAGTATTTTATTGGTGTATTTGGTTTGTAGCAATGCCGTTATGCGATATCTTATAAAACCATCATGAAAAAGGTTAATTAATACCAGCGTTGATTGAAAAATTGCCAGATTTTTTTTCTGAAATATTTATTACACAACTTAGCAACAAATGAGAAAACATTTGTTCATTTTGTCAGTTCTATGTTTTCAGATAGGTATTTTTATGAACAATTTCGATATGCATGCACATTAGGGTGGGTCAGTTTGTATGGAACAATTTATCTCGATTTTGTTGCTAGCCGATGCGGATTTTACATTAAACTCTAAGACAAAAGGTATATTAGAGCATAACTTTAAAGTCAATTTCGAGAATTAATTTTTTTTTACCTAATACAATAATTGAGAGGGAGTTATGGAGCTGGAAAGTAGAATAAATGCCTGTTAAAAGTAAAAAGGAACTAGGGTTAGGCTAGGTTTGGCAGCCGCATCGCACATAGAGACAACGATGCCACTTAGACCACGAAATGGGTCCGTTGTGAGCCGCGGGGGCTGGGCTACATTTCCCTCTCCATATTTAACCATCCTGATCTTTTGACAAAGCGTAAAAGGTTGTTGAAACCTAAAGTGTATAGATTATCTATATTCGTTAAGAAGTAGGATTTTAAAAATCGGTTCCTGCTTCTGGCTAGAGCCGGACATGTGCAAAAACAGTTTTGAATTGTTTCCAATTCCTCCTCATTTCTGCAGCTACGACAGAAATCATGCGCGTAAACGCCTAATCTCCTTGCATGATTTCCTATGAGACAATGTCCTGTGAGGGTCCCTACTAAGGTCCTGATATGAAGTCTACTCAGTTTTATAATACTCTTGGACAGACGTAAGTTTAGCCTTGGCCATGTTTACCTAGCAATTTCACAGATGTTAGCGCTAATCCATCTTTGATTTGCAGAATTGATTAGTGCGTCCTTAATGAGAAGCTTACAAGTTGCGAGAGGTATCTCCATAAAATTACTTATGTCTGGCAGGTCCTTCTCTTGCAAGTTGGTCTGCCCTACAGTTCCCTGGTATATCTCTTTGGCCTGGGACCCAGCATAAGATTATACGATATTGCTTGGTCATCTCATTTAGAGATTGGCGACAACGTAAGACACTCCTTGATGTTGTTTGGAATGCATCCAGGGCTTTCGAAGCAAAGAATGGGAGGGTGATAATCACAGTCACTGGGTATATCCGTATAGGAATCTAATAAAAAAATGTCCATGTGTGACAGTTCTCCATTGTGAGCTCGCTATGAGCCTTAAAGCGGAGCAGGCCGCTGAGTATTTGCAGAAGAGATCTAGGGGTGGCAGATGTAGTATGATGTCCAAGCCATGGATGGCGTGGTTTTCATGACGCCACATATTGCTAATTCCGCTGATCTCTGCGCTTTATTCAATAAATAAGAATAGGTTTTTTTCTGCATAGCACACCACCAGACAACATTTCCATATAGAAGAATGGGTCTGACGGCAGCAGTGTAAAGCCAATGAGCAACCTTAGGTTTAATTCCCCAGTTCTTACCTAAAGCTCTCTTACAGGCATAAAAAGCTAGGTTCGCTTTCCTGACTCTTTCTAAGGAACTAAAAACATCATAATTTTAAAAACGTTGTTAATTGTAAGAAAAAAAATTTATGATTAAAAAAAATTTTAAAACACTAAAAAAAACTTTTTAAAAAATTAAAAAAAAATAATTTTTCATTTAAAATTTTGTATTTTTAATAAGATAGAGATTTTTTGGCAGGAAGAATTTATTTTGTATATGTATATGTAATTTTTCTTCTGTAAATTGTGAGGAAAAAATTAAAAAAAAAAAGTTTTTTAATCACAATTTTTTTTTAATTTAAAAATAAAAAGCTTTTAATAAAAAAAATGGCACACATATAAAACAAATTCTTTGTGCCGAAAAATATCCAAGTACAACTTTTTTAAACGGATCCAAAACGAAATAATTCCACATACACTTTTAATTGTAAGAAAAAAAATTAAAAAAAAACTTTGTTTAATCAATTTTTTTTTTTTTTTTTTTTAAAGGATCCAAATCCTAATAATTCCACATACGTTTTTAATTGTAAGAAAAAAAACATTAAAAAAAAATAATTTTTTAATCACATTTTTTTTTATTTAAAACATACATAAAAAACAAATTCTTTGTGCTAAAAAATCCGCAAGTACAAATTTTTTAAAAGGATTCCACATACGTTTTTAATTGTAACAAAAAAAATTAAAAGTAAATTTTTGAATTACATATTAGAAAAAATTTACATACATCCACTTTGCTTTTTAGCGACATCTGCCGATTCTTTAAACACAAAATAATATGGAAAATTATATCTTATATCTTCGTACCAAACAAACTGTAAGCACAATGTATATAGAAGATCCTCTATATAGAAGCTGGAAGATTGGAGCTTAGAGGCGTCAACTACTCCTCTTCACCATCGAACCCGGATTTGTGCAAGGGCTCTAAGCTCATTCCAAGTCTTATTCAGGGATCTCATGCCAGGGGATTCGTGGTCTGCCAACATTTCGTTCCATCTTAGCGCCTGTTTGCCGATGTTACCGTCACTCTTCCGCAGGGCCACACCGCCGATCCATTGCCATTTCCTTCAGCAAATTTCAGTTGCTACATCGGTTTGATTTGCCTTGCTCAATAGTTCAGTATTAGATATAGTTCGAAACCTGGAAATTCGCAATACGGCGCGCAAGCAGCGATTAATGAACGTTTCGAGACGAATATAGTCCAATCTTAGTGCTTGTACGGTAGCCAAATGTCGTCGACGATTGAATTGATTTCGCTATCCGAGGCTGCTTGTTTGACGATTCGTTAGCATATTGAGTTTTAGGTAAGTAGGTTGCTAGCCTGCCTACCCTAGCATGGTGATAGTTGAATTAGCCGCACCTCCAAGCAGGTGCTTGTCCCTTTTGACCGCGAGTGGTATTTCATTTTCTACTTACTCTGCATGATGCCGAGCCTTACTCGATCCGTCGCCTGGGAACGCGTCCGAAGCACAAGTTTGTATTAAATCCTAACCCGCATCTGCTGTGAATGATGTCGAAAAAAAATGTATGGCCCTAATGTGCTTATGTTTGTAACATAGTCTCCCCTGCTAGTTGCTGTTGAAACAGTTTTAATTCTTTTTGCTGAAATTTGAGCAGTAAGGGGCCTTGGTTCTATTTGTTGGAATGCAAAAAGTTGTTTGCTCTCATTTGCTGTTGTTTTCTTTTTATTTGTTTCGGTATGAGAGGCACACTCGCATACTTGTCAATTACAAATCGTTTAAATTTAAATCAAACATTTTATTAATGGCATTGGCAACGTTCGGGCGGTAGGCAAAGACGACAATAAAATCTGCAAATTATAAAATTACTTAAGTGCGCCAAGGATTTAAATGCGGATATGTGTTAAACTATGCATAGGTAGATATGTGGCGTTGTCGTCGATTTTATTTGGCATGAGAAGTGCGGCACACCCAGAAATTTTCATCAAATGACAAATGCGCGTTTTTATGGTATTTTGCAATTTCACTAAGAAACGCATTAATTTTTCTAGTTCAAGAGGCTATGGGTAATACAGGGTGGTAAAGCTTTATTCAATGACCGTAATCTTGACCTTTGAAGCTTGTAGCTTAGTAGTTAGCCAGAGGCATACTAGAAGATCAAATATTTCTTCTCTATAAAAACTGAATAAAAGGAATTTAATGGCGGTACCTAAATGATGAACTAAGAGCATCGTAGGCTTTCATTTTTCAGGCACGAAATGAATTCTCTAATTATCTAATACTGCACCCTTTTATAAGGATTATGAAATTACCAACTCCCTTCACGCTTGCCAGCTCCCTCAGACTCATGACGGGTTTTCCGAGAGACAAGCTAATTTATTCATTCTCAGCTTTACTACTCACGTCTCCCCTCCAACTACAATCGGCAATCCGCTGCCTTAAGCAAACAATCAACTTATTTGCTAAACTGCTTTATGGACCACCCTTTGTATCGAAATCTTGATTTTTTTTTATTTAACGAATAAATCTTTGCTGATAGGAAGTTAAATATTCTCATCGAAATTCATGGCAGACCTCTTTTTTCTTTCACTCTTCTCAATGGCTATCGGCAACTTTGTCTGCATAATTTTAAAGCATTTTTGGCAATTTTTCGCGGCATTAAAATAACTGAAAAGCAGTCAAGCATCGCTTGTCGGACAACCACAAATTTTCAATTACCAACATAATTAAAGTATTTTCCTATTGGAAAATTTTATGGGAAAAATATGAAAAACAAATCAGAAAAACGAATAAAATAAAACAAAAGCAAGTAGGGAATATAATTTGCGCAACTATAAAATGTTTGCAAGTTTTTTACTATGTATTCGCATACTTTTATGTTACGCCTCGCGCGAATGGCATCAAAAAGCCGTCAAAACGTTAGGCGATCCATAGAAAACTAATTAAAAGTAAAATAAAAAATAAAATTTCATGTATGGATAATTTTACTAGCAAAGAAGAGCATCCAAATCACCACTTAGATTTTAGAAACAATTCATCCATGAATTCACAACTGAATGCTATTGCTAAGAATCATGGCTGAGCGTCCTAGGATATGTCTGTGTTAAATTCATTAACAAAATTAGGCGCAGGTTAAGTACTGGTACTGAACAAGGAACCAATGATTTCATCCGGCATTCATTGCTAGTGCATACCGGGTGATTTTTCTAAGAGCTTCAGAATTTAAAATGATAATACGAAAGATAAATATTGTTAAAATCATTTCTTTATTATAATCTGGTAGATAATTTCATAGCATTTACTTTGGAATATGATATCCGGCATATGTCCGCCGTGGCTACGAGTTACATCGCCCATTCATTCCATCGACCAATTTTCGACTACTTTTTCCAATAATGCTGGCTGTATGGCGTCATTGGTGGCTTAAATATTGCAAGAAATCGATTGTTAAGGGCCCTACTATTCGGTGGGTCCGCGTTTCGAAATTCACTGTGGGCATGAAACATCGGCATAAACCCGTAGGCCTCCGCGTGCTTAGCACAAGTTTCAGATGCACAATGCAAATTAGATGAAATTTGCGGTCAAACACCTACTAAGTAATTTACTCCCCAATAATATATATACTTACACGTCCCTACATACATATGCATGTGTATTTAGATATGTATATATGTGTGTAGCTAATTATGCTTAACAAATCGGCGTTTTTTAACTGTTGTTTTTGTGAAAAGTTTCTTGAACTTTGAAGATCTGCGGAGCAAACCAATAAAAAGAAAGACACACGCAAATGTACGCTTCTCGCAGTGATCAAAGATGCCTACAACAACAACTTTCTATTTAGTTTCCTACAATTCGTATACCCAATAGTTACTTCATTTGTTAGCTGATCGGTTGGGTAGATTGATGAACGGACAGACAGATGGCCGGTAGCTGAGAGCAACAAAACAATTAGAATATGTTAAACGCAAAGATATTCATCAAAATCCACATCAAAGAGCGTTCGCACAGAGGACAAGGGCGAGTTAAAGAACGCAGAGAAATGAGTGGTGAGCAGCATTGAAGTGTTGGAGCAAAATCAAAGAAACTCAAGTACATAGAAAACAAAAACTAAGAACAATAAAAAAATAAATAAGAGGGAAAACCTTAAGGCAAATAATTCCGGCGAAGAGAATTAGAATGTTAAAAAGGTAAATAAACAGTACCAACAAAGGCACCGCAAAACCAGCAAATGACAAACAACCGCCGCTAAATAGAGAACAAATGTTTAGATACACGCCGCCGCCGCTAGTTGACACAAGTTGATATGCTATTTCATTTGGTTGCCAAGCCTAATGCCGGTAAAATGGGCTCTCCAATTATTTTTAAATATTACTTGTACAAGGTGGCGCAAAATTAATAAACAAATTTGGTTTTGAATAACCTTTTCACCAATTGAAAAAATTATTTCATTAGTCTGTAAGAAATTTCAGTATGCTCATATAAGTAAATGAATAAATAAAAGAAAATGTTTTATATAAGGTGGCGCAAAACTAATCATCCAATATTGATTTTCAATATTTTTTTTATTAAATAAAAAAGTAGCTTACGAGTCTGTAAGAAACTTTTGTATGCTCAAATAAATAAGCAAGAAATGTATAAAACGAGGCGGCGCAAAATTAATCATCCAATTTTGTTTTTGAATAACTTCTCTACTAAATATTATGTAAAAAAAAATGATTTTATTAGTCTGTAAGAAATTTTCGAATGCCAAAATAAATAAATAAAAAAAAATTTATAATACAAGATGGCGCAAAATCAATCATTCAAATTTGTTTTTGAATAACTTTTTTACTAAATATATCAAATCATTTTATTAATCCGTAAGAAACCTCGGTATGTTCATATAAATACAATAAATAAATAAAAGTTATATAATACAGGGTGGCGCAAAATTAATCATTTGTTTTGAAATAATTTTTTTACTACACAAAAAAATTGATTTTATTAGTCTGCAAGAAACATCAGTATGATCAAATAAATAAATAATGTAAGATACAAGGTGGCGCAAAATTAATCATCCAATTTTGTTTTGAAATATTTTTTTACTATATAAAAAAACCTGATTTTTTTAGTCTGCAAAAAACTTCGGTATGCTCAAATAAATACATCCAATTTTGTTTTTGTGTAACCTTTGTACTAAATAGAAAAATGATTTTTTGTTGCTTTTTTTTTGTTTTTAAGGCTAAGAAATCCATTTTTCGATGACAGTTTGAATTACAAGGCTTGCATCAGGCGATGTTACAAAAATCACTTAATTACTTTTTGTTCGAAAAATTATTATTGTCATGAGAAAAAATATTTATGTTGAATTTTTAATGAAAAATATTAAATTTTTATAGAGAAAATTGCGTTTCTCATTCATAAACTAATATTTTTTATTACAAAATACGTTTTGTTATTAAAACAAACGAAAAAATTGGAGAAGTACAAAAAAAAAATCGCGAAAAAACAATGAAAATTAGATCCACAAGAACTCCAAAACAAAAATCATTACTTTCTCGAATTTTACAAAACTTTTCCTGCATACAGATATGATTTAAACTGTCTTACTAACCCCAAATATTTATTTTTCGTATTCTTTTTTTATGAGCTCAAGGCCGGTTTAACAATAAAATTTAATTAACATTTTTATTTCTTTGTTTGTCGATATTTCGTCCTCAATTAGAAGTTAAACTGGCTTAGAGCACACAAAATAAAAATACGTAGGCAGGTATTTTGAAGATTTAAAAAAAAAAATTCAATGATCAAATAAAATAAATTTAAAAAAAAACAGACCTACAGGCTGACAATTCTTTTCATTCATACGTAATGTGCAAAATATGATATATGAAAAAATACGTAAATATGCTAAAATGTCCTAGTTTTCAATGAAACGAATTTCTGTCTTCGACCAGAATCTCTTGGATGCTAAACGAAAATATCCAATTTCATAGAACACCGACCTCTTAGAGACCACAAAAATGTGCTGAAGACAAATGTCACTGGTCGTAAAGTAGTTTGAAATTGGTGAAATCATACTAGTTTTGACCCACGCATTTGCTTTACTAGTCCCGGTTTCCACTACAGGGTTACTATAAATTTTAATAACTTATTTCTTGCGCATCGAAGACTTGCCTTCTAGGATTTGGTATACAGGTATGTGTGTACTATTACAAAAGTCTAATGAGTTTTGATATTTGTTTTTTGTTTTTTGCTATTACGTATTCCAATTTTAATGGCAGTCAATTTCAGATTTTTTAGCTACTTATATATAATTTTTACTTAAAAATTTTGTGTATTTTTGCATCGCCCCTTAGCGTCTTTTATCGTTCGCTTCTCTTTTTAATTTCAGTGCCAAATGTCTTTTTGAGGCGCCACCGCAAGTGATTAGCAATTTCCAACCTATTGTTTTATTTTTTATGACTTCGCTACTGAGAGTGCTTGTGTAAAGCAATTTTGAATGACTTAAAGACATTTCGAAAATTATGCAACTATCGGCACATCTAACAGTTTATGTACGTATTTATCTGTTACCTTAATTCCTTATCGGGCTTTGCAGAAAAACGAAAATTTGCTATTTTTGCATATAAGCCGTGCGGTGGCTTGACGGTGAACTGCTTGCCTGTAATTTTATTCATCGAGCTGATGTCTGCAATTCTCAAATGGCATATAAAATGGACTCTTGGGAACGCAAATTGTATGCACTCTGGAACCATGGTCAATACATCACTTTAAGAGCTTGCATCCGATCCACTCTTCGCATGGTGTCCCAGGCTCGCAAGGTTCACACAATTTATATATCACGGTAGAAATAATTCAGAGGCGGTGGTTTCCCAAAACCACTATTCTGAGTGATTTTGACAGGAACAGCTGATTTACTGACGTAATAATGGATATTTGTTTTCATTTTCTGGTTTTATTTAGTGTTTTGTTTTAGTTGTTTGTTTTTATTGCTATTAACAATAGGTTATCTACCTTACAACTCGGATATGGCACCTAATTATTTCTTTTTGAAAAAGCTATTGAAGCCTTTAAACAACTCGTTTTGGAAGTATTCACTTCTGAATGGCAAAAGTATGAAAGTGAAAAATGATTCCAGCGAATGCAGCAGTGTACAAGTATTGACTTCCAAGGAAAATATTTTGAAAAACAATAAGATCACTTTTTGCATTACGTTACGCTTAAATTCCGTTAAGTTACGTTACATTAAGTTAATTACATTATGTTAAATTACGTAACGTTAAGTTACATTTCATTAAGTTCCGTTACGTAACGTTAAGTTCCCTTACGTTACGGGTCCCTTCCACATATTGTGAACCTCCACTTCTAATCACTTCCACCTCCTGACCACCTCGAATCTGCTCTGATTCCGCGCACTACTGGTTCCCGTTATTTCCATATCCTGACACTTTCATCTGTTGTAAACCCCACTTCAAAGGCAATCTTCGTATTTATTATTACTTTATCTACTTTTCAAGGTCAAACATTTTAAAAATATCTTTTATAACTTACTTAAGAACTAAAGATTGCCCTCGCCTGCCGAGGTGCGACCGCTGTTAGAAAAAACGTTTTCTATTATTTGATGTTTAATGCACGGAGATTCGAACCTGTACAATTCCAAATGGTAGTCACACACCAACCTATTCGGCTCCAGCGACCGCCCCGAAGTTATGTATAGGCTCATATCAGAGCTTTATAAATTCTCATATCAGAATGGCAGCAACTCACAAATTCTCTCTCTTCTTCCCCTCAGTGGGCCTGTGCTCTCTGTAAGCTAATTTGATATTCTATTCTACTCTTTTCTATTCTGTTCTATCAAATGTTGCGCAACATGCCGCCTTGGTTTGAAGCTAATACGAAATTTTAAATCACTGCAGCGCCTTCAAAACAAATTAAAATTATATTTTACGACTCATATGTTTTTTAAGACATTTTCAACTAGTCTAGGTTTCACTGATCGGTGACAACGATTGCACAACCACCAAACATCATTTACTATTACAAAAACTGCAGCGATCGAATGTTCTGCGCCTTCGCAACATGTTGTTGACATTTTAACGACGACGACAACGAGCAATAACAATAAATACTTGTATAATTGCACAATTGCAACATTAACAGAAATGTTTATTAATTAATCAAATGTGCATATTATGAAATATTAAACATTCGTAAGCGGCCAAGCAAAACCAGTCAGCCGATTTAGGCGCTGCACTCTATGCTCTGCTACCGAAGACGATGGTGCAACTCCCAACCACCGCAGAGACATGTAAACTTGAAATATACAATACGTACCACATTTGCCGGTTTATTATAAGCAAAGGCGCATTTGTGTGGCAGTAAACGTCGATAAGACGGCGTAATAAATTTGTGTTATTTTAATTCCTTGTTGTTGGCTGTGATTTACCGCTTGCCGTCTAATTACTCCTTGCAGAGCAGAGCCAAGCTGTTAGGGAGCATCATCGATCATAAATTTTTGTTTACAATGAAATTTGTATTTGACTTTGAATGCTATCGGCAGGCACCCAAATGCATTGTCGAATGTTTTTTTACTGCAGCATTTGCTCCAAAACCATTTGCCGTCGCAGCTTTGTTGTGGCCATTGTTATGGTTTGTGAGTGACGTTTACGCATTTAGTAAATTAATTTTTATTTTTAGTTAAGTTGGAAAGTATTTTTTAGGTTTATTTGGTACATTTTTCCCCCCATTCTCTGCTTGACGCACTCATTTGTTTATTCACCTGTTTTAATTAGGTTCAGCTATTGTATAATAATTTGAGCCATGGCAGTGCATACAATTTCACCCTGAATTTGAACTTCAATTGGTCTTACAATTTATTATTATTATTTATTTTTTTCTCAAACGAGTGCCAGCCAATCCGACACACCAACGGGTAAACTTTATTTTTGAATGACCGAAACCAAATGTGAAACCGTAAAACAATTTCGAACTGTAATGACACAATATGCAGCAGCAAATGAAACCACAGCTAACGGTTGCTGCTGTAGCAGCAACAACTGTGAATGCAACAAAAACAACTTGGAGTTCAATGCTCCCAGAAAGTGGCGTTGCCGGCTGATTTGCTTCGACGTGTTCAGCTGAAATGTTGCGTTTGTGAACTCTTTTTTTTGCTATGGCAGTAGCAGAAATTTGAGACTTCTCGGCATTTTAGAGAAATTAGAGAAGAATACAAAATTCACTTTTTTTAATTTTATTTTTATTTTGTTTGACGGATTCCATACGAGGACGAAAAAGCAATCAGCTGAGATAAGCTCATCGAACTGAACACTCTGAGATTTTTGGAGTCGCTAGTTACCAGCATTTTTCAAGCTGCTGGTTAGTATAGTATCACCTGGGACAAACAGATTTTGCTGGCAACATACAAAACGATCGGCAAATTATCGATCTAAACTGCACAACGTCAATTGAACCACCGGAAACTAATGTACACAAGTAAATAAAGCTGTAGACATTGGATGGAAAGGAGTGGATGCGGTTGTAGACCTGTCAAAATGTTGCATGTAAGACCCAAAAGGGATGCCTTTTGAGGTACCTGAAATATACGAGTAAAATACAGAGCTTGACAAGCTATTTCTGCTTGAAAGCTGCCGTATAGCCTACCCTGGCTGTCTTCTTGGGGAGTTAGAGGAAATATCTTTGAATTTACTGATGAGACACAGAAATATCATTTTTTTTAGCTGCATGAGAACTGAGGTTTGACAGCTGAGAATGGCAAACTGTGTCGACATTTCGGTTTCGTAAAGCTTGGTAAGTCATCAGGAATCGCTTAACGCCAGAACAACGTGTCCAAACTGTGGAAATTCACTTTGAAAAAAAAGTGTTCGCGAAGTTCGCAGAGTACTGGCTGCATCATTCGGTCCTTATTTCTTTTGAAATGAGGAAGGAGCTGCCGTTACGACGTTTCCAAAAATTGAATCAATTTATTGTGATATTCAAGCCACCATTGACGCCATACAGCCAGATTTATTGGAAAAAGTAGTCAACAATTAGACTGATCGAATGGGTCGTGTAACTAGACGGATCAAATAAATCACAAATGTATTGACATGATAAACGGAAAAAAGGAGAAAGAATGGCTCATCATTTCGGGCTGGGTTCTCTCATGGTTTGGTTAGCCATTAGTGTCAAAGGCTAAAAGCTTTTATGTTTCATATCCACAAAAATGAATAGCGTCAAGTAATGGGTGTTTTTAATAAGAGGTGTTATTTTGATATTCAAAGAAAATGCTATTTTTTAATATAAATTATCGGATGTTTCTTTCATTATAAAGAGGAAGGTATGCCGTTTATAGTGGAAAATAACATCAGGCAAATGACCACCACGACCACGTTTACAGGACAATATCCTTTTCATGAAATTTTCCATAACCGAATTGCAAAGTGACTGCCCTATGACCTCGATAGCCTCACGAATTCCATCTTTGAGGTCGTGGGCTGTTGGCGTAGACCTTCTTTTTCACGTGGCCTCAAAGAAAAAAGGCACAAGGTGTTAAATCACAAGAGCTCGGTGGTATCCCTCTTCGAGAGATAAGACGGTCCGGAAACTTTTCCCGTAAAAGATCCCGTAAAAGCTTGTTGTAGCACCGTCTTGTTGAAAATAAACGTTGTCCAGATCTGCCGGCCTCGGTCCAGATCTCCAGCCTAGACGACCTCAACAAGTTATAATCAAAGGACAACACCAACACCATTACTAAGCCCCGAATTATGAACTAACCCCAAGAATTCTATTTGTTTATTTTAAATACAATAACATTGGTCTTATGCTTTTTTCGTTCTATATAGTTCCCTTTTTAATAATTAATTTAGGGTTTACTTAATAATAAATTTAGATTTCGTGAAATCTGTGCGGCCTCGGTAGTCTAGAGTAAGTACACTAGCCTGCCATCCCAGAGGTTGTGGGTTCGAATCCCACATAAAGCACGGTCCTCGCACTACACATTGCATCAGTGGCGCCAGCAACAGGAAGCGGGCAGTCGCGGTAACAGCGCAGACACACCACTTTAGCGAAGTCCTCAACCATCTGTGCAATCCTTCCGGCAGAAAAATGTGAAACACAGATGGCGCTTCAAGTAGTAAGAAGGCGTTGTTCCTAAGCAACGACAGGTGGGCATTCCAACTACTTAGGATAGGCTAATCACCTGCCCTGTCAGAAATCAACACAGATCAACGAAACCAACGCAAGACTGAAGCCCTATGCTCCCGAGAGGAGTGAATAAGGAGAAAAAAATCATTAAAATTTTATATATAATATTACAAATATAGATTGTTGGCTCTAAACTGATAATAAAAATAGAAGAAATATAGTTTGTCTTATAATTTTTTCGTGTGACTGCTTGGTCGAGCTCCTCCTTCAATTTGTGGACTTCCACTTGTATGCCGTCTCGGAACGAGTGATGATTTTTTTCTTATCAGAAGCTTTTCTCGTCGCAGGGGTTTGTAATTGAATGCCGAGGCACGACCGCTATTAGAAAAACAAATATTTCTACCCAATAGTAATGAAGCACAAACTCATTCGGTTACAGCGGTAAAAGACATAAATATATTTATAGAGCTGCCTCATTACTACAGTGTTTACCAAATTGTTAGGCGCCTTATCGCCTGAACATCTGCTCTAGCAAATTTCTTACAAACATACAAATTTGTATGCACGAAGTCTTAGCTCGAATATTTGCTTCCTAGTCATTGTACTCCCAAGTGATGGCCACAGAAGGCGACACCCGCGCCTTAAACATATCAAGATATAAAAACATTTTCAATTTAAATATCTCTGTTTTTGCACAATTTCATTTTAATTTATGTTTGTATGTTTGTATGTAGCGCAAAAGAAGTGTTGCTGTCGCATGCGATATGTTGCTTGGGGAATTTCGAAGTCATTTTGATGTTGTTCACTGCCAGTTCGCTGTCAGTTGCTATGTTGCACTGAAATGCAACTTGAATGGAGTATAAGTACATACATACACACACGCTGGATTTGATATACGTGCATTTATTATCCCAGTTGGTAATGGCAGGAACTGAAATCGCTTCTAGAAGTGCTTCTAGTCCTTCTTTTCTCAGACTGCAGGGACGTTCTCTCTTCGTTTTTTTTTTATGTGAGATGGTTCACTTGGTAAGGCTTTATGCTGCTTTTCGCTGAGAAGGGCTGCCATACAAAAATAGTCTGCTTTAAGAAATATTCTAGAACCCTTTGTTTTACAGATAATCTGCTATTAATATTTGTTTTTAATACCATGAATGTATGATACATATAAGGAGTTTTTTAGCTGCATCGATAAATATAGTTTGACAGCTAAGAATAGCAAAGTCATCATGAATCATTTAAAGCCAGAACAACGCTTCCAAATTGTTGAAATTTAGTTTGAAAAAAAAATAAATTTGTTCGCGAAGTTCATAAAGCAAAGTATTGAAGAAGACGCCGAAATGTCGATTCGTGGTCGTTCTCAACTTCGACTACGTGGAAAATTTTATGTCAAGATCTGGACTTACGTGCTTATAAAATATAGCTCATACAAGAATTGAAACCAAATGACCATTGCTTGGGTCGCATTTTTGCTGATTTCGCTCATTTAAATTTATTTATTATTATTAAAATTTAATGCAAGAAGTAGGCAAAAATTGCCTAATTACCTCTGCCTAAGCTAAAAGGAGTCACAATCCCGCTATCCAAAGAAATCAAATATATTAGAGTAATACTCCATAGTAAACTTCTTTGGAAGTCACACGTTGAAACAAAGATATTAAAAGCTTTCTTGCAGTCCAAAGGTGTCTTTGGGAAAACGTTGGTCGTTCTCCCAGCAATGCCCTATGGATCTACATGAGGTTATGATAAGACCTATTAGCACCTTTGCATCAGTAGTCTGGATGAGTAGAGAAGAGGGAGTCAGGAGGACCTTATCGAGACTACAACGCACTATGGCCATCTGTTGCACCGGAGCTTTTCCGACTACTACGGGACCGGCATTAGATGCTCTGATCACGTGATGATTTTATTCAAGGAGAGGTCTTGAAGGCCATCTACAGGCTGAAACAATGGAAACTGGTACGACCTCTGTCCGGTATTGGAAAACAGAGAAGGCATGAACATCGATCCAACGATTCTCTCCATGCCCATTGACTCCATGCCATCAATAGTCGTACTTGAAAAGAGATACAGTGTGGTGCTGCCAGAGACTCAGTTGTGGTCAAACTCTGAAAATAAGCCCGGCAAACACTGTTTTCGCATTTTCACGGATGGCTCCAGGACCGAGCACGGCTCTTGGAATGCATGCATCGGTGTTTGAAGTGGAGGTGTATGCTGTTCAAGAAGAGATGAACTTTGTTTTGGAAAACAGATGGAGAGGCAGTTCTACATGTGTTTGCAGCGACAGCCAAGCTGCGCTCATGGCCTTAGACAGCCCCCCAACCACATCAACGGTAGTCGAGTCCTGTAAATCCAGGCTAAACTATGTTGGTAGACATAATAGCCTGACGCTAATAGGTTACTACAACCCACAATCGAGCTTGGCAGGCTGAGAGAGGCTGCAGATGGACTAAACTGATGTTGCCTGTCATGTCCGATCGACTGTCGCAAATCCTCCTGTCATTAAGCAGAAAGGACTGCAGCTGGCTGGACTGATGACGGGCCACTTTCTGTAGGCAGAGCACATGGAAAAGGTAGACATCTCAGACAGTGTACTCTGCCCAGCTTGTGAAGAGGAGGATGAGACGGCGGACCACTACCTGTGCGTCTGCTCCGCCTTCGCTCGAATCAGTTCTGAGGTCTTTGGCACTGATGTGTTAAGAAGCGACCACCTTGGCTCCTTGGCACCACAAGACCTACTCAGATTTCTTCGGAGATCGGATAGATTTAAAGAAAATTAATAGGGAATCCGAGTATAGTACAATGGACTTATTTGTGTCTGAGTGCTGCACTTGCTAGTTGTCCAGAGAAAAAAATTGGACTGATCCAATGGGGCATGTAATTAGAAAGCCAATCAAATTATCTACTAGATAACGTTCAAATTGTTTTTGTTTCTTATTAGACACTTAAAATGAACAAGAAAAGTGAAAATATAAAGAAATAAAAATAAATAAATTTTAAGCTTTATGTTTACTATTTTTTAAGCTTGTTTGAACTTGAACTTGCTTTGCAAAGCTCTCTAAGGTTTGGGGGTTTTATCAGCGGGGCAATCAAGTAAGGCTTGAAAATAAATCACTTATCATTACAAAAGTTTGCAACAAAATTGTGACGCGTTATGTTTTCAAAAGTGTTAACGCTTTGTTAATTTGTAAAAAGTTATAGTAACTACTTAAAAAACAATGGGCTGTTTTTTACACAGCTTCGTGTTGAGGCAAAATAAAAATGTCTGCCATTCTGAGAGCTGTCGAGTTGGACCTTAAGTTTTAAGTCTCTTTCGACATGAAATTAACCACAGAATGTAGCCTTAAAGTTTGTTTAGTGGGTAACAAAACAGCCTGCATATGTAACTTATTACACAAATTGTCTGAGCAAATATAAAAAAATTCAAATAACAAGAAAATAATTATAAACTGTGACAGCTTTTGCAGGTTGAACAGGAATGCATTTGAGCAAATAACTTCCAATTCAGCTACTCAGGAAGCACTTTGTTGGAGAAGCTCTTTCGCAAATGCCAACTGGGAAGCATAATTTTTTGCATAAATTTTGCTAGAGCTGGCATATGATTGTGTGTATATGTGTGTGCGCCTGTGTGCCTGTATGTGAAAATGCTCATCAACGGCATTCGTTGTATAACCACCTCCCAGCATTGTTTTATGAGCGGCATTTTTGCCTTCTTCATTGTTGTTGTTTTTGCGCTTTATTGCATTGCGCTGCCGCATTATAGTGCCGCAACTTCCTTTCTCCCGCGCCAATCAAACTGTAATCATAATTTAATTATATTTTCCTGACTTTTTGCCATTTTATTGTTGGTTGCTTGTTGGAGCCTCTACATTTTTCCTTTCTTAATTCGTTTATTATTTCATTGTTCTACAGCTGTTTTCGTGTTTTTTTTCAAGCATTTATTTTATTTATTGCATAAATAATTTTTTTGTTGCACGCACTTTTAATTTAAACTTCGCATACACACACACACACAGATGCATTCGATTTTCATCGCATTCAATTTAATCAAATTAATCGATTGGCGAGTGATTGCCGACTGCGCAAATCGGCACACATTCGTTGATGTTGAGCACTTTTACAGGTATTACAAAAATAAAGCAAAAACTTGAGTGTGCAGTCGGACGCATTAACCAATTAATTGCTCACTTTGGCGCATATTTTATGAAGTTATTTTGCAATTCTTTTTTTTATAATAAATAATATTTTTTCTTTGCCTTTTATTTAATTGTTGTTTTTTTTCGTTTCCTTCTCTTTACTTATTAGTGTTTTTTTTTTCTTTTTTTTCTTAATCGCTTGCTTATCGATGCCAGGGGCAAGTAAGGCCTGAGAGTTTCGCTTTTGTTTTCGTATGTTTGCATTGTTAATACTTAATACGTTTTTTCTCATCAAATTATAACTTTAATATGCCTTAATTGCGCGTTTCATTAGCATTTCAGTGTGAAATATTTTATAAATAGTTGTTGGAAAAATACTTGCGTGTAACTTTTTATTACAGAATGCCGAATGTTGTTTGACAGCATCAATCAAAACTGAGCATTATATGAATATATTTTTTTTAATTTACATATCATTTCAATTTTTAAATATATACACACGTATGTATGTAAGTTCATCAATTCTCTTTATATCATATACAGTCAGCGCCAAAATAAAGTACACACCACATTGATAAGTTTTGACTATTTATTTATTTATTTTGTAATTTCAGTTACTTTCTTATAGAAATATAGTTCACAATACAATAACTACCATATAGACAAAAGTTTCTAACTTTGTATAAAATTTGCAAAAATTCGGCAAATTGTCATCAATATTTGAAAATTTTACTTAGAATGTTTAAAAAAATTTCGAGTATGCAGTTGTATAGATCATTGAATTTTGCTATAATAAAGTGCAAGTTTCAAGTAGATCAAGAATCAGACTGATTTTTGAGCATTTTTTTCGGAGGCGGTCTTGTGCATTTTAGCCATTTGAAAGAAAATACCCAACATCGTCAGCAGAAAAAATTGTCAAAAATTTGTCAATTTATTACACCAATTGTTTGAGCTAAAAAGCTGCATGTCTAGAAGTTTTCTAAAGATTCTGATTCAAAAGTTGAAAACATTCGTGAAATCTCTTTGGAATTTGTTAATTTTTTGTGTATTTGGTACAAAGTTTAGACCTACAAAGTGGCGCAAAATTTATTCATCAATAAATTAGCCAGCACAGGTCATAAATCTTGATGGATATTATATGCGACAGGCTTCTGGACCCTGTTGCGTTACCCAATCGATTAGTAGCCACTGCTTACCTAAACTTTCTGCAGCACACAATGGTTCATTTTTTAGTTGATGTTCCTTGGATCAATTAGAATAACAAAATGCCTTAGAATTTGAGAGAAATAAAATTTTCTTATCCGGTACAAAGTTTCATTATGATGAAAAATAATTTGAGACATATATGGAATACCTCACCGTGAAACAACATTCCAACACGCTTCATACGTACGAAGCAGTAACTCCACGTACCGCTTGTGTGCTCTCAGAGTCTGCTCTGCCTTCAGGACAGTCTCAGAAGATGCGGCGCTCATCATAGCTGGTCTATGCCCACTCGACCTGATAGCGCAGGAGATGTGCCAAATGATGCGACTAGCTGGCACTGAGAAAATCAATAAACCACCGCTGCATGAACCAGTGGCAGACGCGATGGGACAGTGCAAATAAAAGGAGGTGGGCCCACCGTCTCATCTCCAACGTTGAAGCTTGGCTCCAGAGAAAGCACGGAGAAGTAGACTTCTATCTCTGCCAAATCCTAGGTATTCATGGCTGCTTTAAAGCGTACCTTCACCGCTTTGGACACGAAGAAAGTCCATACTGCGAACAGTTGAGGAGGACGCAGAACATGTGCTTCTCACGTGTCCCCGCTTCAGAAGGGTAAGGGCTAAACTGGAAGACAGCCTTGGCAGGGGGCGAGGGGGCGTATAGACCCGACAGGGGAGGGTCTCTTCAGATATGACTAAACAGTGGTGGCAATAAGCAGATGCAACTTGTGACATTTTGCATCAGAACAGTAACTGACGATGAGTGCAACGCTCAAACCGCCTCCCGACGAAATATATACTTGACTGTAATACCGGGGGGATCGGTACTTTGACTGTAGGAGGTTTAGTTCGGGTGGTTGCTTCCTCCTCATAAAAAAAAAGAAAACCCTGGAACAAAAGTTTTTAACCATTTTTTCTAGCATTTCAGGTAGTTAGGTAGGTGAAATGGTTGAAGAACCAGTCTGACACTCTCCAAGTAGCACTAAAGCGCCGTTTTGATACCATTTTGATACCTCCAACTGACAGCTATCTACAGCCAGCCATATAATGGAGAAGGTTAATGGGATTTAGGTTGGAGCACTGTCAATTGGAGGCTGTCGAAGAAAGAAGCACCAGTGGCCTTAATCGTCTGGAAAGAAAGAAGATAGTTTCCCTCTCTGAAAGATTTCTCACAAATGTTGCACTTAATGCTGATTTCCAAACGTGAAATACTTAGCTGTGGCCTTGCTCAGGTACTCCAACAAAACTCAGCCCTATGGGAAGATTTATAACTTTTGCAAAGGGCGTCGTACGTCAATCATATTTGACACTACTGAACTGTACAGCTGCAGTATACAAATGGAACGCGTAAAGGACAAAATAAAAATTACTCAAAATGTTTGTGTTTTTTATTTAGTTATAAAGTTACTCAACAACAAAATTGGATGATAAATTTTGTGCCACCTTGTACTGTACATTTTTTATTTATTTATTTGTTTGAGCATACCGAAGTTTCTTACAAACAAGTAGCATAATTTTTTTTATTTAGTAAAAAATTATTCAAAAACAAAATTGGATGATTAATTTTGCGCCATCTTGTATTAAACATTTTTTTATTTATTTATTAAATTACTTCAGCTTACAGAAGTTTCTTACAGACTAGCAAGATGATGTTTTTTTATGAAAAAATTATTGAAAAACAAAATTGGATGATTAATTTTGTGCCACCTTGTACTGTAAATATTTTATTTATTTATTTGTTTGAGCATAGCGAAGTTTCTTATAGACAAGTAGCATAATTTTTTTTATTTAGTAAAAAAGTTATTCAAACACAAAATTGGATGATTGATTTTGCGCCATCTTATATTAAACACTTTTTTTCTGATTTTTTAATTCATTTGAGCTTACAGACGTTTCTTACAGACTAGTAAGATGATGTTTTTTTAGGAAAAAATTATTGAGGAACAAAATTGGATGATTAATTTTGCGCCACCTTGAACTGTAAACTTTTTATATATTTATTTGTTTGAGCATACTGAAGTTTCTTACAGACAAGTAGCATAATTCGTTTTATTTAGTAAAAAATTACTCAAAAACAAAATTGGATGATTAATTTTGCGCCACTTTGTAATGGACATTTTTCATTTGTTCATAATTAATATTAATCTAATATTAGATTATCAGACTAATAACGAAATTCAGCTCAGTTTCTAATTGATTAAATAAAAATAAGGGCTAGAAAGTGGAAACCAATGAATGTTTAAAATCACTGCACACTTCCTTTAAAAAATTGCTCCCAGTATGCTGAGACTAGAGGTCCTCCACACAATGTTGACACACTTTTATGAGGAATGAATCATCAGGTACCGAAATAGTTCATAGCGGTAGTTGTTTTTTCGAATTTGTTTAAAAACATTCGCTGTAAGCAAAATTCGGCATGACGCGCAAAACATCTCTTACAATGTCCCCATTGAAAAACGATCTCAGAATCACATTTTAATATTTCTTGCAAATCAAATTCTGAGTATTCGTCACACGCTTCAGCTGCATCGATGGCATTATTTATCTTACATTTAATGGCATGCCACATTTTATGTTTAATGGAGTTTGAAATTCCTGCCACTAAAGGCGCACCAATTACAAATAAATTTCAGTCGCATAGAATTTATTGCGCAACTTCATCTATGGACAGGCAGTCAAAAAACCCATCTGAGCGACATCTTGACCCAAGCGATGGCACAGTGTACGTGCGCATATACATATGTTTGGTGGAGTATTGGCTGGCAGCTGCATGGTTTTTATCCATCAAGCTGACACCTACACAAATACGCGAATGCTACACTTTCTAAAAAACTTTCGAAAGCAAGAACAGAGCCAGCATAGCGCGCAAAAACAAAAAAATCTAATCTAAAACAGTTTCCGACAGTTGATTAAGAGAAAATATAATTTATTGCGTGTTTGTGGCATTGAAGCGGACAGAATGTCGAACGCATATCCATACATATATGCCTGTATGTGTGCAACAGAGGGGCAGCGACGTGGAATATGCTGTGCTATTAAAGAGGCAAATATGTAGGTGTTGGTGTTGGTGTTGGTCGGAAATTTGACGCTATAACGGTTATACGTGCACATATGTATATGCGCGTATGTATGTATGTAAATTAGCGGCAGTCTCCAAAGTCACAAGCGAATATTCATTAGACGCGCAGCGATAGCAGGCGAGCGGCATGCCGTGTACGTGCGTGTGTGCAACATTTCATTTGCATCATGCCACGAGCGCCCAACCCAAATGCGCGCGACACATTTCTGTCGCTATCAATAACGCCGCCGAAGAGTGCGTTCAGCCGCAAGCCAGCAATACTATTTTCCAACATACTGGCTGCAAGCATATGGACATGCATATGTGCCTATGTGTGTGTGCATGTATGCCAGCACTTATACCTAAAGATGCATCACTGTTGTTGTGTTGCAAGGCATTTCTCTCGACCTTTTCAACGTTTCTGCTCCAGAAAATCCCAACTCTTTTGTGAAGGCTGCCGTGTCTGCGCAGCTGCACAACGAAATGTCAGTCAGTCAGTTGCGATTTGCAGCAGCTTTGGCGATGGTGGAGGCGGTGGCAGAGTTGTTGGTGATGATGGCGAAATAGCAATAATGTGTCCATATGTACACTCATATGTATGTGTGTGCGTTCCCGTTTTCATTGTTGGCGTCATATGTAACGGTGGCGGCGACGGCGGCATGTTGCTGTGCAATTTTCATTTATGATTACAAATAGTTGAGATATTTGGCACATTTATCATAAATTCTGCAAATAGCATATCGATGCGATATGACGCTTGGATCCAAAGGAAATGCAGCAACAAAAACACATAATTGCAAGAATAAAAAACTGAAAACCAAAGTAACAGTAACTTTGTGCATACGTTGCCGAGATTGCGCGCCAACAATGTAACAGCAACACTCGCCTGGCGTCACTTTGTTATTCTTGCTCTTGTTTTTGTGCTGCCCAGGTTGCCAGCCGTTTGTTGTTGGCTGTGCAGCCTTGCGTCGTAACTTTGCTATACTTTGTGGCATTGCGCTTGAATTTTTGTCCAAGTGTGCCGTAACTTTCGCGCTATCCAACAGCTACGGCGTCCCCCCTTCCCCATGAGTGTGCATTGTTGTCGGCACATTTTGCTAAAATCAAATAAAATATACAACCAAATATGTTTTTCGTTCAAAGCACGCGGCCACAAAGCACTTTTTTCTTTCATTTTTGCTTATTTTTCCTTTTGCACTTTGTAGGCGTTAGTGGGCTCGTTAGTCGTTGCCGATAGTATCGCGATTTTAGTTGTTGGTTTGAAAATTTTTCCAATTTCTTTTTCTTCTTTTCCCCGCTATGACTGCTTCGCGCCGACTGCGCATGTGCCACTTGAAGGCATCACAACAACTACAATAATGTAGTGAAGTATAAATTAATAAAAACAACAACAGCAATAACGGCAGCATATGTCGGCGCAGTAATGGCAGCAAAAGCAAGTAAATGCCTCCAAAATGGTCCATCTGCTGTCAAGGCGAACGATATTTATTGCCACTGTGTTTGTGTTTGTAAGTGAAATAAAGGATATCGCAGTCGAACTTGTCAAGGGTCGGTTAGTGAATTGAAGTTGTGAATTTTAAGAAAAAGAAAAGAGAATTTAGAGTGAGGACTTTCTAGGAACCAAAATCTAGGGGAATCGCGTCTCTGCTCACTTGTAGTATTTTGTAGTTAAAAAAATAATCAACGTATATATACATATATGCATATATACAAACTGGCGCAAAATTAATCACCCGATTTCGTTTTTAAATCATTTTTTACCTAATAAAAAATAAAACATTTTGTTAATCTGCAAGAAACTTTAGTATAATCAAATAAATAAATAAGAAAAATATATTACACAAGGTGGCGAAAAATTAATCATCCTATATTATTTTTCAATCATTTTTTTTTTAAATAAAAAAAATATGTTACTAGTTTGTAAGAAACTAAATAAATAAAAGTAAAAAATAAAATAAACCAGGTGGCGCAAAATTAATCATCCAATTTTGTTGTTGAATATGTTTTATTACTAAACAAAAATAATAATTTTGAAAGATGAAAATCTTATTTTAACCTGTACGCACTCCATTGCTTGTCTGTTTGTATACTTCGGCTATATAGTTCCCAAGTGTCAAATATGATTGGCGCACAACGGCATTTGCAAAAATTATAAATCTTCCGATACGACGATTAATTTTGCGCCACCTTGTATCATATTTAAATCCTTTCATAAAAGTACAAATATTATGGAAAATTAATTGTTTGTGCTTTTATTGTTATTTTTTCGTTTTAGCGCATTAAATATGTACACTTGTGAATAACCAAGTTTCAGCAATGTTTTCTTTTTATAATTTTTATATTTTTTTTAAATTTTTTTTTCATTTTTTTTTCATAAAAGTATGCATTCTACACCTAAAACCACAAAACTCAAAGTGCCCAACTGTGCGCAAAATAACTACAAAAATACCTGAACATTCGCAACTTTTTATGCAGAACTTTTAGAAAAATTTTCAGTATGCAGTTTTATAGCCCATTCAATTTTGGTATATTAATTAAATTAAAGTGTAAGTTTGAAGTCGCTGAAAAATTGCGCTGATTTTTGAGAATTTTCTTTCATATAAACCGGATGTTTGGAAGTCTTTTACATGGAAGAAAATGCTCATAACGTCAGCTAAAAAAAATTGAAAAATGTACGAACAATTTTTTAGAAACTTGCAATTAGTTTAGCATACCCATTGTTTTTCTAAAAATTATGAAAACAGGTGTAAAATTTTGACGGGGATTATTTTAATTTATTTTATTTTTGTGAATTTCGAAGAAAATTTAAAACAAAATTCAAAATTTTTGTGAATTTTGTTGGCAAATTTTTGTTTACTTTTTGTGAATTTTGATGGCAATTTCTTTTAATTTTTATTTTTTTTTATTTTTGTGATTGCCAGCAATTTATTTTAATTTTTTCAATTTTTGTGGATTTCGATGGCAATTTATTTTAATTTCTTAAATTTTTGTGAATTTTGATGGTAATTTTTTTTTAATTTTTTAAATTTTTATGAATTTTAATGGCAATTTTTTTTTAATTTTTTAAATTTTTGTGTGTTTTGATGGCAATTTATTTTAATTTTTAAAATTTTTGTGAATTTCTATGGCAATTTATCTTAATTTTTGTGAATTTTGATGGCAATTTATTTTAATTTTTTGAATTTTTGTGAATTTTATTTATTTATTTTAATTTTTTAAATCTTTGTGAAGTTTGATGGCAATTTATCATTTTATTTTTTTAAGTTTTTGTGAGTTTCGATGGAAATTTATATTAATTTTTGAAATTTTTGTGAATTTTGAAGGCAATTTTTTTAAATTTTTTTAATTTTGATGGCAATTTATTTTAATTTTTGAAATTTTTCTGATTTTTGATGGCAAGTTATTTTATTTTTGAAATTTTTGTGAATTATGATGGCTATTTATTTTAATTTCTATGGAAATTTATTTTAATTTTTGAACTTTTTGTGAATTTTAAAGGCAATTTTTTTAATTTTTATAGCAATTTATTTTAATTTTTGAAATTTTTGTGAATTTTGTATAAAGTGGAATGCGTTGTACTTTTATAAAAAATAAGAAAATAATTAAAAAAGACATTTAAGGAAATAGCTAAAACTTGGTAATTCATTGCGCTCCTATTATTTTGAACAAAATCCTCTTGTATCTTTTAGATGAGATTAGATTACTTCGAGATTCTCACTTCGACCTTATGGTCTTCCGTGCCCCCTACTCATCCTAGTACCTCATCCAGACCCAGCTCCCTTATTAATACTTGTATTTTTTACTTCACTTCCTTGTATCTTTTACTACGATTATTCATTTTTTTCTACTATTTATCTGAGCCTTTGCCAGCTCTCAGTTTAGAGAGTTGTCAACTCTGCAGTTTTCTATGCAAGATTCAATAAATTTGCATTCAATATTCATGCATTTCTCAATGGTGAATTGATAAATGATGATATTCTTCAGTACGAATTAGTTGATTTTTGCTTTTAGTACACCCTCTTTTCTACTTTCTTCCTCAAGTTCTTCTTCTCACAAGTTCTAATAGATTTGATGCCAGTGTAGTATCAATAGCTTCTCCGGCTTTACTGTGAATTCACACCCACAGTTAATTTGCTAAATTTCGATCTTGGTATGGCTTAATTTTTTCTGTAGTTGGTATAGGTTTTCCTCAAATTTTAATGGATTGCTCTTTGCTGAAAAGTATTAGCACAGCTTCGTTGCAGAAAATCACCTCAGACCAATCTTCAGTCCTACAATTCATATCCTCTAATAAACTCGAAGACCCCAATTAGCGTTTTACGCATACAGGTAAAAGTAAAATAAATGTCCACTCCAAGTTAAAAGCCAAACGTAACCAAGAATTTATTGCCCTCTTAATTTTGTAAGAAATAAATTATGAAATTATCGCTACACCGCCACATTAAAAGCTAAGCATATTTCTAGTTGTCAAATCCTAACACTTAAAAATAAGTAAATACATATCATATTTTTTTATTAAATATATAATTTTTTTATGACATAAAACAACAAGAATTGGCAATTCCCGCAGGCAGCGTGAAAAAAGTTCGAAATGAAGTTGCAAAAACCCGCTCTAATGGAGTTTCGCAAAAACCAGAATACCAAAAACACAAGAAACACAAGAAATAAAGAAAGTAATATAAATAGAAATTTATGCCATGATAATTTGAGCAAATAAAATTTGGCAGAACTAAACACAAACCATAAAATTAAGAGAAATCATTGCTAATAAAAGTACAGTTAGTAGAACGGGCATAAAAGTGTAAAAGGTTCCGGAAATACAGGCTAACTTATATTCGCATGGCTTGTGTGTGTGTGTACGTGTGTGCAGCGCAATTTAAAAACGAAAAAGATGGAAACTCCACACCAATAAAAGTTTATATATGGTTTTTTTTGTCATAACTTTTAATTCGATGCCAAAAGCGTCAAATCGAACTGCAAAGGCTGTTGTAGGCCAATGTCAAGCCGGTAGCTGAGCGCTTAATGCTGTTCTTTAACGCTACTCCTTTTTTAAAGCCAACAAAAGTTGCTATTAAATTTCTTATTATTTACTTCTTGCAATTGTTTTTGTTACTTCGGCAAATTTACGACAAGTTTCAGTGAAACGCATTCAGAGTGAATTTAGTAAGCATTTAATTAAAAGGGTTGGTACAGCCGCAATTCGAAGCCAGAAAAAACAGAAAGCTCTAAAACTGTTCAATGCTCACAGAACGAGAAAAAAACCATAAAAATAAATTAGTTAAACTAACAACAACAACTGCGTATGAGTACATGCAAAGAATGAATTGCAAAAACAAAAAAAAACCTATTCCTAGAATTCGTTATTCGTTTGTGATTTGTTGTTATTGGCTAGTGAGCCCTTTTCGCTTTCAGCATATCAGCGACATAAAATTGTCAAAGTTGTTGAGCTCCACTGAGTTGCTTGATATTCCACACTACAAATGATCATATTATAAGTATGTATATGTGCGTGCGTGTGTATGCGTGTATGCTGCAGGTTTGTCAAACAAGTCAACAGCTACAAAAAAATTAAAATAAAAAAAAACCAGCAATCCATGTGTGAAGTAACCAAAGAAAAAATTCAAATTTGTTGTCGTTAATATGGTTAACCGGAAGTTTGCATACGCACACACACAACCGAACATAAAAGTATAGTATACACCCTGCAGGGAAAAGCCACACGAAGTAGTACGGAAACATTCTAGCGCACTAGAAGAAGAAATCATACTAGTCCGCCATTGACTAGAATAATGCCAGTAGTAAAATTATCGGTTGGTCTGCAAATTAGTTGATTTTGTCAAAAATTATTTTGAGTTAATCATCAATTAATCAATCGCCGTGAATTGAAAACATCAGGTGACGATGCAGAATCTGTTGCAAAACGCAAATAACACGAGGAAAGTTCTGACACTGCTCGATCTGCAGAAATTATTCAACAACTACAAGCGATCATTGACGAGGACCTTTGAGAATCAATGAGGGCCCTTGCGAGGGAACTTAATGTTTCTGAGCGTCTTATCCGTCGAGTTATTCATGAAGATCGCCGGCATAAATCCTGCGTTATGCGCAGAATATACAATAGTTTATGTCAGAGCAAACACAAAAACAGCAAGCAATCCGATGAAAACGCCTTCTAAACAAAATTAAGCATCTTGAAGCACCTGGGATGTTATGGCCTTTTTATGACGAGACAAATGTTGGCCAAGACCAAACAGCCAACCGCAGATATGACAGATGGCTATGTTCCAATCCTACAGACGTTCCTGTTGTCATGCACATGAAGTTTCCAGCCACTGTCATGGCTTTAGGTGTTGTGAGCAAAAAAGGACATGTTTTGTTACTCAAGAATTTCGAGTGAGTTTTGCTCCATATATCGAGGTTCTAGAGACAGTAATGAAACCCTGGATTGATAGTGCATGCGATGACAGCCCATGTCCATACATATTTCCTCAAGGCTCTGCTCCTTCACACATAGCGATGACGACACAAGACGGAACTTATAGTCACCCAAATCCCCAGACCTTAATCCTCTGGATTACTATTTATGGGGCGTAGTTGAGCGTGAAACCAATAAGCATTCTCATAACACCATTTCTTCTCTGCAGGCTGCAATTAATATCGTTATAGCCTACATGAATAAGTAGCATTTGACTCGGGTATGCAATCGTTTTCGGGCCCGGATCGAGGAGGTTATTGTAGCTAATGGAAATTTTATTGAATAATTTTATAGATACATAGGTACATATTTGTTGCTGTATATAACTATAAAATCTCAAGTTATCTCAAATGTCGCCATACCCTGTATATTAAAATTCTGAGAGCTATAAAACTGCGTACTCAAAATTGTTCTAAAAATTCTGATAAAAAAGTATGAAACTCTAAAGAAAATTGTTTTTTTTTTAACTTACACAAAGTTTGAAGCTTGGATTTACTTAATTTTTCAATGAGAATAAGTTATATTTTTATACAAAAATTATGAGAATTAAATGAAAAACAAATAAATTGTTAAAACTTGGCAATAAATCTAGTGCTTTAGGTATTTAACGCAATGTATTTCAACTGGTTTGAAACTGATTACTTTAGAAGCATATTGGGCTTGAATATTTTTGGCTACTATGAACTGGTATTTTTCTGATGTACGGCCTTAATTGGTATTTCATAGAACATCGAAGTGTTAAAAATACCACTTGCAAACATGGAAAAAAGACAAACCACGAACTGGTTGAGCTTAAGAGTGAGCTGGTACTATTCTAATTCGCAACTAATATTTTTCCCTACAGGGTGCATACACAAAGTTCACGGTAAGTGCAGCCAATATCCAACTTGCAACAGCAAAAAACAAGTTAAATAAAATATCAGAGAATGCAACATTGTTGCTGTTCTTTTGACGTTTTGATGTGATTGCCGTTGAAGTGCTGGTCCCGGTGTCGCTGCTGGCCAGCATGACAGCCCGCTTGTTGAGGCATCGCGTACATCGTTGAAGCGTATGGGACGAGTACAATGCAGCGCTCAAAGCATGCGTACCAACAAGCACACACACACACACACACTGCTATTTAGGTGCAAAGCGCTATAAATTTCATTTGTGCATTCAGGCATAACCATATGGTAAGTATATTTATGAGTTTATGAATTGCAGCACAGCGACACAGCACGCAAGTTGTTGTCAAAGTGATGATCGGCAGCAACAACAGCAGCAGCAATGGCAGGCACTCGCTGAAAGAAGTGGTATGCAAAACAGGAAATAAAAAAGATATAAAAAATAAAATAAAAAACCCTTATGTCAAAAACTTTTGCCTTCATCGGTGCTCAGAATGCGGAAATTTATGTAGTCTGATACCATCAGCAATAGAATCGGAAGTTTAGAAGCAGGCTGCGGTATATAGGAAATCCTTTGTTAATACTCTAAAGGGCTGTTGAAATTCATCAGGATCACCAAGTTTAGCTGGGGTATTGCACACAACAATTCAAATAAATTAATAAGAAATTGAAACCTTAATTCATCATCAGCTATGACATCGGAGTATTTTCGTTATCGTCTTAAATTTTTGTTTATTTGTAGGCTTGAATATAACTCGAAAAGTTAATGAAATCCCACCATGAAAATTCCAGGGATTACTCTTTACTATTAAATAACAGAAATAGACAAAAATTACAAACAAAATTTTAACCAAAACAAAAAAAATAGAAAAAAAATGTTAAAAAACAATTTTAGAAAACAAAATTTAAAAAAAATTTTAGAAAAAAAGGTTTTAGAAGAAAAAAGTTTTGTCATTAAAAAAAATTGTTCTTTAAAATTTTTGGGAAATTTTTTTTCTAAAATTTTTTTTTTTTTTTTTAATTTTTCAATATATTTTATCCTAAGCAATAAAAAACATTATCGAGATGTTAAGATGTTTTTTTTAATTCACCTGTTTTATAATTTGTGTTTTTGTAAAATTTTTTTGACGAAAAAAATTACAAAAAAATTTCTCAAAAATTGCAAGCAAACAAAAATTTTAGAAAAAAACATTCCCAAAAATTGTAAAGAATATCCTTCTAGAATTGGAAATAAGACGTTTAAATTCATTTCGTTGATAACCTAAACAACAACCCTAGTAATATTAGCCATATTCATATGCCCTGCGAAGTTACAAATGTACGCAAGGTGGCGCAAAATTAATCATTCTTGAATAAATTTTACTAAATAAACAAAATTATTTTTCAGTGATGGAAATCTTTATTTTTGGCACTCCCCAAGTAGCACTAAAGCGCCGTTGATGTAACAGAGAAGGTTGATGGGACTTATGTTGGAGTACTGCCCAAGGCTGTCGAAGAAAAGAGTACTCAGTTATGTCAAGTTGCCGAACCCGGACATTTACTGAGAAAATGCTCAATATTCTCTTTGTCTGAAAAGTCCACACAGCTTCTGCAATGGGGATTAAATGGTATACCCAGCTTTTCTGCGTGAGTGTCGACGGTCCAATGGTCGGTAAGCACAGCTTACTAGTAAAGGATACTTAAAAAAAGTTAATGTCGCCCTTCCCATTACAGCTGCGTTTATGGTTTTCTTTTCTTCGTTTTGTTTTTCCCTACTCTTCATTGAAGTCAATTTGTTTATCACGGGCTCGTAAACACAACATTAAAGGTCAGCAATGAAACTAAATAACCTCAACGATCAGCAACATGAACAGCAGCAACATTAACGTGACGATCACAGCCCACCCTCGGGCAACATGCAGACGATGGATAAGCCGGCTTGAAAAAGAAGAAATATTCTTCGAGGTAAAGCTATTAGTGACATAGTAAGTATTAAATAGCAAAAACTTGGACGTTTTTAAGACGATTGCGCAGAAGGAAGCTTGATTTAAAATTTTTTTTCTTCATATTTTTGCTTCTTAACTCTTCAATCTCACACCTCTATATTTATTTTTTATTAATGTTTAATATACAAGCTGAAAATTATCATCATCGTCATACTCATCTTAGCCCTCGTAGGCTTTGCAGAACGCACAGGATCGACCCACAGTCGCAGCCGCAGATAATTTATGCACTGCATTAATTTAAAATGATTCAGGTTTTGACTGGTTTGAAATGCTGAAAACCACGACAAGCAGACATACAAATAGTGAAACAAACAAACAGGCAGACAGACAGATGCCATCAGATATTTCGGCAGAGAGCTTGGCAGTGAGTTGGCGAACGACCTTGCGCGCATGCGTAAATATGAGCACTTCATGAAGGTTTAATCGCATTAAGAGCACGCACCAATTCGGCTCAAAGCAGGTAAATAAGAAAAGGCTATAATTTTCGACTGAACTTGCTGGAAGGCAAAGGCAATCCTTGTTCGTTGTGTCCGATTATTAAATGAGGCGCAAAAACGAAATCATGGGTAAGTCTATAAAACGCCCCGGGCGCTTGCGCTTTATTCATTGCGTATGTATTGAAGTAATTTACAAAGCAATTGGGGCGACAAGTTTCCGATTCCGTGCTTTGTTATACTGAGTGGATGTATATACATAAATCTTGTAGCATGGGGTGTGAAATTAAGATCGCGTAAAAAGTTGCAGTTTTTTATGCTCCTTTGATTGCAGAACAAAACCTCGCTGAAATTTTGCTATTCGCCGACTTATTTTTATCAATGGCGCATCGAACAGAATGGGATGATCTTGCTAGCCAACCGCTATTCCTGATGTGTGAGATAAGTGCCGCTATCGATTCACCACTTCTCTACTCGCTAAAGAATTCTGCTGCTCGCCAAATGCAAAATTTGTATGAGAAGGTAACAATAATTTAGCGATGATACATCTACTTTATTTATAGTCACTCAACACGAATAGCATGCAGAAGAAAGCGCCTTCCGCAAACCGTTGCTTTATTTTACGCGATTTTGACAAGGCAGATTGTATTCCATCATTCTTGATAGTCGCTTAGCTCACAGGCGTTATGCTTAGGCCAGTGCTTCCAAGTATAAATAGGGATAATTTTTTGTTGTATTTTGTTTTTCAGGTGAGTCGCTCTGAAAAGCAATGGAATTCCTTAAAATTTGAGCGATTTGTGGTGAAGAGCGGGACGCTTGTCTCTTTGACCTACTACGGGATCAAACCATTTTGTGCACTTTCAGGCGCGACGCCTTGAAAGAAATGCTATTATATCATAAAATAGTTTCTCAAAACAAGAATAATGCAGTGCTGCCAATTACTTTTATATGCAACACTGGATTCAGTAGAATTTTTGTTTTCTTCACTACTCTCTAAGTGTTGGGGAATCGAAAGCAGCTAATATTATTTTTGAAAAATTTATAAAAAACTGTAAAGAAAAAGTGATGCCATCTAAGAACTTAGAATTGTTGAATCTGCAGCGCCCACTAAATTCATTAAATTTGAAAAGAAGTTCAGAATTGAGCTGGGCGACACGATAAGCTGAAGTACACCAAGATTTGAAAGGAAACTCCAAGAGTGGACCCTGCTCTGGTACACAAATGACTCGAAGACACCAGAAGGCATGGGCGCTGGAATATATGGTCCCAGAACCGATGGTAGTACTGCGCCCATGGGTAACTTTCCAAGCATCTTCCAAGCGGAAGTGTATGCCATCGGTCTATGTGCAGGTATCAATTTAAACAGGAATCTCCGGAATGAGCGAATTGCCATTCTGAGCGACAATCAGGCGGCACTCAATGCACTGTCATTCTGTGAGCTTAAGTCCTCACTGGTGCTTGAATATATCGAGAAACTGAATTTGTTACGAACGCACAATCGCATCCGGCTAATTTGGGTCTCAAGACACAGGAGTATTACTAGGAGCGAAGTAGCGGTCGCATTGGTAAGAGAAACTACGGCTTCATTACTAACAGGACCCGAGCCCTTCCTTGCTACTGGGCAACACACCATCAAGGAGAAACTTAGGAGTGAAGAGGTAAGGTTAAGAGAGGTTAGCTGGTACAAAATAACATTCAAAAGATCAGCAAACAAATTACGCAAAATGCGAAATAAGTAGTCTTACTTAGACACCCAATACAGAAGCTTAAGGTGAGCCATGAAATGCTATGCCTTTTTCAAAGCCAAATAACTTCCACGTGCGAGATTCGAATGCCGCTTGCCACCGTCGTTAAAGTTAACTTTAATTACATGCCCGGCATTTTTTTATGTCCGCAGTCGCTTTTATTTAAGCTTTTCAAATCAGTCTAATAAGATATTTTTATATTCATTCAACGCGCACATACGAATATGGTTTCTAATGTCCACTAAACCTATTTACATATTAATTTTCGATCATTACTTTTAAATTTGTCTTATCTTTTTAATGAAGGTTTTTTCGTGATCGTGATGAGCGCATCGCGATTGCCATACAACCAAACCCATTGCATAATTAGCGATCGTAATACTCACACCAGCCGCTAATTAATTGCATTATGACCAACCATTTGTAGCTTGATTCAACAGTTTATTCATCGTCAAAGGTGTGACACGGCTTAAATTAATAGAAAAACAAAAAGCGCTGGTTTGTCCAGTAGGTATAGAATTTCTGCAGGTAACGTAAGTTGTTTATGAATCGAAAGTGACAAAACCTCCATTCCAAAGCTGACCAAATCAGCAACTTCAGAAGGAAACTATATCCTGTGGAGAATCCAAGCAGCCTAAGTCCTGAATCTCTTTTTAGATGAGTTGCCCTACTTGGTTTTTATTTCTTTCGCCCAGCTCATATATCAGTGACACTCAACATGATTGAGACATAATTCATCGCTTGCATGTTATATACTTCCACTTACTTCAAAGCCCAGGAGGCATAGTGCGCATTCCAATAAAGGCATTAACCGAGACAGCCGGAGCTTCTCGTTTATATCAACAGCCTCACAAATATGAACTGCTTAGGCCTCATGGTCAAATTCACCATGCGCTACCGCTTCATTAGTCAGCTTCTGATATCTACAATTCTTAGTGGGCTTATGAAATGTGATTCAACAAATCACGGTGGTAATCTGAATGGCGATGGAACAATGAGCTGTATGCACTTTACGACGCTATAGACAAAAGGCAGTGAATACAGATCCAGCGGCTACGTTGACTAGGTCATGTCGTTAGAGTTGATACAGACGGTCAGGAAAATATTCAATGCGGTAGTAGTAGGTGGCAGCAGGGAAAGAGTAAGGCCTTCGATGTGGTGTAAAGATCAGGTGGAGAAGGATTTGGCTGCACTTTGTGTGTCCAACTGGCGCCGATTAACAAGAAAAAGGAACGATTGGCGCTCTTTGTTAAACTCGGTCAAAATCGCTTAAGCAGTTATCGCGCTCATCAAGAATAAGAAGAAGAGTATCGGAAAACTTATTCCGCTGCTATGAGGATGGACGATGGACCAAAAATGTTTTACACCGTCAACAATCTCAATATATTTTTCCCTATTGGCTTGGGTTGCCGGTTGATTGAGCAGAAAAGTCGAAAATAAATATTACCATTCCAATTTACAACTTAATCAGTTAGCAATAAAATATGAACCGCCGTAGTTGACGCGAAAAAATTTGACAAGCCAGGGTCAAAAGTATAAGAGAATAAAAAATGGATTGCTAAGCGAAGCGAATATCATTAAATCTCTGTCAAAACCAAGATCATCCTTGTGCTTATCCGCCTTTTCAGTTGCAGCGCGAACTTAAAGATTCACTACTCATTTCCAAAGAAGTGATGGCAATGACTCTCAGAAACCTTAAAAGAAAATATGTACACTTCACACCCTCCGTTTTGTTAGGTAAGCATTTACAATACTGACACACTGTATTCTGTAGGTGAAGCGAATAAAATAAATTTATGTAGAAAAATTAATCACTCGGAAGTTATTAAAAGTGACGCATCAGTTAAGGGAACCACCAATAGGGCTGAAATTAATTGAATTGTATAATAAAACATTGATGTATGTACATATATTAAAAACAACAAATAAATGAATAAATATTTTGCCAACCAACAGACAAGTAAATGCACTCAAACGAGTACTGCAATGAAAAAAAGTAAAATTGAAAAAAAAAGAATTTAACATTCATTGATTACAAAATTTATTGAAAATATTAAGTAAAAATCAATCCAGCAAGTTAAACGGGTTTAAAAAATCGCCGCTGACTAGGATGACATAATGCAATTTTTGCGCTGCCATTTAAACGGCATTTTTTTCACATTCCACACAAAAAATTAGCGCAGCGTAAAAAGAGCCCAACTCTCAGGTATTACTTCATCATCTTTAGATGTTACCTGGCCCTACATGCACTCACACATACAGGCATATCATATGCATCACCACTAAGTGCAGAAAATTGGAAAATTGGGTAGCATTCGAGGATGCGAAAAATTTACAACCACAGCAACACCTTTCAGATATTATCATTCCAATGTACAGTAGCGGCCAAAATTTATGCACTGCATTCATGGTACAATTTAGTCAAATCGTAATATTTCCTTTAAAATAAAATTTGATACTGGAATTTTTTAATTATTTTTTTTTCTCATACCTTTAATTATTAACAATTGAAATAGGAAACCAGAAAGTAAATCACAGCTTCACCAAAAAAGTTGAAATGAAAAAAAAAAATTCTAAATAAAAAAATTTTTTGAACAACGCTAAAGCAATTTTTTATCCGAATATTATACCTACCCCGCTAGATGAGCTTACAATACCAGAATCACCCAGATTTATAACTGGCTGAGGGCTGTCGTTCTAGCAGCATTACAAACAAGTTTTAGGATAATATTTTTTGCTGCTTTAATATAAGCAACAAAAAGGAAGCAATGATCTTTGTAAGTTATACTTATTAACGAATATATTTTTCTGGTTGATACTTAGACTTCTTTTTTGTAGAAAAACAGCAAGGCACACCAACCGTAGGTGGAAGAAGAAGAGCTTGGCCAAAACCACTAGCAAAGAGTGTAAGAGCCAATTACGCTTGCACTTCTCTAGGCAATTTGAGGCATTTAGCTAAATTCGTGTATCCTGAGCAAGGTTGAGCATTTTGCACCACCACTTGTTTTTTAGTGGTGGTTCAAATACAGGTTTCATCATCACTAAATCTTCAGTTTTTCAGTGTCTTAACTATCCGCGGCCGCCGTAGCCAAATGGTTTGGTGCGCGACTACCATTCGGAATTCAGAGAGAACGTACGTTCGAATCTCGGTGGAAGATCAAAATAAAGAAAAAAGTTTTTTCTAATAGCAGTTGCCCCTCTTCAGGCAATGGCAAACCTCCAAGTGTATTTCTGCCATGAAAAAGCTCCTCATAAAAAATATCTGCCGTTCGAAGTCGGCTTGAAACTGTAGGTATTTCCATTTGTGGAACAACATCAAGATGCACACCACAAATAGGAGGAGGAGCTCGGCCAAACACCTAGAAAGAGTGTACGCGCCAATTATATATACATCTACATATAACTATCCGCTTATTGCATTAATCATTTAGTGCACTATGCCTAACCCTGTTTCTGAGATTTCTCTTAAAAGGCTATTTTTATATCTTCGAATAGATCTTCCTCTATCTCAATATTACTAAAATAAGGTTATTGGGAGAGCCAATAAGAACTTTTATCTTTCCATTACGACGTCAGTAAAGTGAAAGGTGCTTTACAACAATAAGAATTCAATACCTATATTATATTTTTATTAAAAAGCTCATTACCCCAGAGGACGAAAAATCTCAAAATCTTGGTTGGAAATATACATACACCGACGGGTGCAAGACTGAAACTAACACCTTCTATGCAGTAGTTACACAAAATAGGGTGCAAAATCAAACATGGCATACTGTACTCGATATGCTTGGCTTTTATAGCAGAAACTGCTAAGGCGCTCGAAGCAGTCATCTAGACCAAAATAAACAAAGGCAAATTCATTGTCTGTACAGATAGCTACTTGTGGCTCGTCGCCGTCGTCACTCAGAGTGAATTGGTGATCATCCGCAACACAATAATAAGCTGTTCCAAGAAAATTAAACTTATGTGGATCCCCGGTCACGTAGGCATTGCCGAGAATGAATGCGCTAAAAACATCGCCAACCCGCCCTCACTAATGTATGACTTTGTATCCAAGCGAAACATTTGTGCCGTGATAAGAAGACAAACACGAACTTCACTAAACATGGACTGGGCAATGCACGCCCCCCACTACTCTGCAATCAACCCGAGCAGAAAGAGGCCAGTCTACGACCCAAACATAACACTCTATGTGCTAAGACCCTTTACTCGTCTGCTACCTGGCCATTCAATTATAACCCATGTCATCTATTACAAAGATCCTTGAGCAACACTTGTGCCCGTTGCGTGGAAACCGCAACGCCTAGACACATCCCAACAATAGGTACACGCCGAAAGAGATGTACCAATAAATGAAAAATTAAAATAAATAAATTGTCTAGCTCACAAGTGTCGCAAATGATTGACGTATGATGTCATTTGCAAAAAAATATAGATCGGAAGATAGGGTGATTAATTTTGCGCCACCTTGTATATACAAGTACACTGTATTAAATAACTATAACACAGTGTTTTATGGGCAAGTGTTGATAAATTATTTGTTTTTTATGAATTTTAATAATTATTGTATGAAAATACTGTTCATCTCCTCCATTTATTCTTCATATAAGTACAGGTTTCAAACTATGCGAAAATTTCAAGAAAATCAACAAATTTTCATCAAAGTTTCATAGTTCTTAATCAGAATCTATAGACAAATTATAAGTACGCAGTTTTATAGCCCATTGAATTTTGATATAATAAAGTGCAAGTTTGAAGTGGCACAAAAATCCTCAAAAAATTCTTGGTTTTTAAGAATTTTCTTGCTAGACGGTGTTGGATGCTTTCTTTCATACAAAAAAAAACTGCCGAACAAGCGGAAATGCACAAAAAAAATTGCATAAAAAAAATTGTCAAAAATCAACACGACTTTTTACGCCACTTACGAGGTATGTTAGAAAAGTTTCCGACTTTGTTTTTTTATTTCTAACACCTGACAAATTTGAATTACGCGCGCTTGCATAAGCAGACCTGTAACCTTCCTGCACATGTGTGATTTTTTTCCCGCCTGTCCCTAGCGTCAGTTGCTGTCAAGCAGTGTGAACGTAACATGGTATTTAGTGCTCTCGTCGGTTTTTGAATACGTCTTGGTGACGTGGAATGCTTCCACTGTGACGACTGCATTTTGGTTTCCGGGTCGTACCCGTACACCCAGGACTCATCACCAGTGATAATGGTGTTCATGAAGTCAGGATCACTGTTATGTATGTTATGGAATTTGATGCAGTAACGCTGCTCCAATCGTTCCGTCATTTTGCTTGTATTAAAAACCGAGGTGCCAGTTTCGCCCTTTGTGGGTATTTGGTCGAACTCCTCTTCTCATTTGTGGTGTACGTCTTGAAGTTTTTCCACAAATGGAAAGGCCAACAGTTTTACCCTGCCTCCGATCGGCAGATAGTTTTTTAAGAGGATCTTTTGTATAGCAGAAATCGAGTCGGAGATTTGCCATTGCCAGTCAAGGAGCGACGGTTGTTAGAAAGAACTTTTTCTATTAATTGTTGTTTCGTGCACGGGGTTTCGAACCAGCGCACTTCCAAATGGTAGTCACGAACCCAACTATTCGGCTATGACGGCCTTCTCATATTATAGAAAACATTAAAAACAACAGTACTGCAAAATCGCAGCAACTCCGTGAACGTTTGTACGAATTGTGCCTTAGTTCTATTCTCCTCGGCGTTTTACATTTTTTTTTCCACATCTACTTATTCATTTACAAAATCCGAAATTTAAAAGTTTTTGTTTCTCAACAACAAACTTAGTTAGACATAAATAAAATAAGTTTACATTAAAAAAGAAATAAGAGCGTAAGCGTACAAGATAGGGATTGCTAACACGGACAAATGCAGGAATTGCTGAGGAAACTTTGGAACATCTTCTGTGCGTCGGTCCAGCATTATTAAAAACGCGCTTAAAATGCCTGGGAGCCCCATTGTTTGAGGGTCTGGAGGACGTCTTTAAAAGCGGATCTCCCAGCGCTGCTTGGATTCGCCAAAAGCGCTGACGTCCTACATGATGTCTACTTTCAGTAGGCTAACCTAACCTAACCTAAAAATGAATAACGGCGATTCTAAAACAAATTTCTATTTGAAAAACAAAAAACGTTTTCACGTGGTGTTTCAGTTTTGGTCATTACTGTAATACTACTTATATATACACATACACTCAAATATAATTTAAATAGAGTTTTTAAGCACCAATTTAGTAGCTTCATTCATTTCCTCTCACCATTCCATTTTTTGTTTTTTTGTTTTTGTTGACTTATTAGCATTTAAATGTGCCCTATTGTGGTTTTGTGAATAACGTCAACATACCCTCCACACACACATATGCACATTCTGAATAATGCATGACCAATTATGTGCCTTTGTTTGTATTTATGTGCATATGTATGTAGGCATGTATGAAACCTGCACAAATGTATGTCAATTTCAAAGGGAGTCACAATGCCCACGGAACAAGGTCATGACTAACCAAATAACCGGCAAAACAGCAATCAAGAAAAGACCAAAATAAATGCATTAAAAAACACAAAAAACAATAACAATAAAAGATCAGCGGGTTTAGGCGAGAGCAGTAGAAGACGCAGCAGAATTGGAACCCTTATATAGGCTCTCGCACTATCTTTTACGAGTATGCATGTGTTGCCACATTATGCTGCAACATTGTCAAAACGAACATAGGCGTTATGGTATTTCGGTTAAATTTTAACAAAAACAAAGAGAAAAGATCACAGAAATAAGGCACATAAAAGTGGAGAAAAAAGGGTAATCAAAAACACGAAAAGGCAAGCAAACGGTTTATGAGCCGAAAATAATAAAAAAATAGAATGTAAATGAAAGGAGTGCTTTCAAAAAGATTATGCGCATAAAAAACGGGAAACACAATGAAAGAAAATCAAGTCGCAGAGCAGAGCATTTGCAGAACAATAATGTCACACCAGAAGGAGACAAACACCACAAGCGGGCAACTTTAAAATTATACTCTAGTATATTAGTAGTACGTTTTTTTCATAATTTTTTTTGTTTTAATAACAATATTTATTAAATCGATATTACAATAAAAAATTTAATATAAGGTAAAACTTATATTAAATTAAGAATTAGGAATTTACAAAATAATAAGATTTAACTAATTTTTTTTGGTGGCACAAAATTAATCACCCTATCGAAGATTTCTAACTTTTGCAAATGACGTCAAACGTCAAACATTTTTGATACATGTTAACTAAACAGTTGCAGTATATAAACAGACAAAGAAGATTGAAATAAAGATTTCCATCATTCAGAAGAATTTCTTTTTATTTATTCAAAAGTTATTCAAAAACAACATTGGGTGATTAATTTTGCGCCACCTTATATTTTATATTTTTTATTTATGTATTTATTTGAGCATACAAAAGTCTCTTACAGACTAATAAAATATTTTTTTTAATTAAAAAAGTTATTCAAAAACCAAATTGGATGACTAATTTTGGGCCACTTCGTATTACACATATTTTATTTATTTATTCATCCAAAAGTCTCTTACAGACTAATAAAATCATTTTTTTTATTTAGTAAAGAACGTTATTAAAAAACTAAATTGGGTGACTAATTTTGAGCCACCTTGTATTACAGATTTATAAGCTAATAAAATCCTTTTTTCTTATTTAGTAAAAAAGTTATTCAAAAACGCAATGGGATGATTGATTTTGCGTCACCTTGTATTAAACATTATTCAATTATTTGAGCATTATTGAGAAGTCTCTTGAAGACTAATAAAATCATTTTTTCTTATTTAGTAAAAAAGTTATTCAAAAACCCAATCGGATGATTAATTATGCACCACCTTGTATTACACATTCTTTACTTATTTGTTTATTTAAGCATACAAAAGTCTCTTACAGACTAATAAAAACATTTTTTCTTTTATTTAGTAAAAAAATTATTGAAAAATAAAATTGAATTCTATTTTCAAAACTTATACTCGTACTCGTATTCTTAAGCTGCCTCAAAACTGTTCTAAGTTAGACAGGACGACAAAATGAAAATTTTTCCAAAATAACAACCTAGCAGATTCTGGCAGAGGGAGTAAAAATATATTTTTGTATGTGCGATTTGAATGTTTACGAGTGAATTTTTTCAGCCAATCCAAATTTACCACTCTCTGCCCACTCTTACAGTAAATTGTCATAGGAAACTATTTGATCTTTATATTCCAGATATTTGATGTGTTCAGCGGGTCCATGTAAGAAACAACCTTGAACAATTTTGTAGAACATTTTAACTCCTCGATGGATGGGTGTTGTTTTTTTTTAAGTGGAAAAAATACGCATAACGACAGTATTTAATGGGTAAAAATATACACACAAAAATATTTGCTATACAATTCTATTATAAGTCAAGTCTCTCAAGGCGAAAGAACTCAAAATTCAACTTTAATCCCAGAAATAAGTCGAAACGGAAAATGTGTATGGGTTAATTTCGTTAGTGTGTATTGAAATCACAGTTTTAGTCAAATTTCAATCTAAAATGCAAGCATCAAATTATTTTCTCGGCTCATTCCAGGAATGCAAAATTTCGATAGGAATCAGAAGATTACCACTAGACTACACACAGAGGGCTCTCTTCCGCACAGGCCCGATCTCGAAATCTGTTGCCGAAAAGTGATGCAGTTTAAATTTTTCGCCTGGTTTCAATGAAGTGCCGCACGTTTTTACCCAATCTTTGCTTTTGATTTTGCTTTTTGAGACATGAACAAACTTGACGTTCCACGTTTTGTGGCACAACAAAGGCCCGCTAATCTTTTAGCAAAAGTTTTCATTCCTATGCCGTTCAGTACTTTTTCTTTTGAATTTGCTCTGAAATAAAAATTAGCTTTTTAAAGAGGACGTCACGGATTTATTAAGTAGCTAAAGATGGCTTACAGCGCGAAAATTAGATATTTTACATCAGCTTTAACCCTTCCGAGTCTGGCCAGACTGGTTTTTTCGACTGGATTTGACGTGAATTTAACATATTTCTATTATAGCTAACGACTTGAGCTTTCACTTAGCTTCCTAAAATTTAATTTTCCAACGATTTATGGATATAAGGGCCAGAACAGGGTGCCCAACCGAAGGTTTTAAAAAAGGTGCCCAACGGAGGGTTATTTATTGCTTCATGGTTATCGACTTGCTCCTTCAACCTAAATTTATAAAGATCGATTTAAGATGAAAATAAATCAAAAGACTGTTAAACTTTTTTTTTTTTTTTAAAACTTTAATTTTTCTCAATCGAGCCAATCTGGAAGCATAAAACATGACCAAGGTTTCCACGACAGTCGGTTCTAAGTTACCGAAACGACCCGGATTTATATCCGGCCAAGGACTGTCACTCCAGCAGCATTCACCGTATGTAAGTATGGAGAATGTTTATGCTGCTACAACAACAACCAAGGTTTCAGCAGGGCTTAAATATTTTTGGTAGCTACATAAAAATAAGTGCGCCGAATATCACCTAAAAAGGTTCCCGTTTCAACGTCTGTAACGGCTTTTTATCTGCCACTGCGCCAAGACATTATTCACTCCATGACACAAAGAATATTTTTTATTTCTTCTAAACTTCAGTTTTCGCTGTGTCAGCGCGGGTAAACATTTTTGTATTTTTCTGTTGGCTTTACGAGTATTATTTTTTCAACAGCCTTTTAGTTTTTGTTTCTTATTTTTCCAAGACCATTATTTTTGCTTTAATATGCAGTTTCTACAACATTATTCTTGCTTCATATTATTTTTTAATTCTACACAGTAAACGCCCACACCCAAGCATGCCGCGCGTTACTCATGTCTTACGAACACCGTGATTTGTTTCTTTGTATTTTTTTGTTTGTTTTTGTATTTTTTTTTGTTTTTGTATTTTTTTATTTGTTTTTGTATTTTTTTTTTTGGTTTTGTATTTTTTTTTGTTTTTGTATTTTTATAATTTTTGTATTTCTGTATTACTTTTTTTTTGTATTTTTTATAGCTTTCCATTTTCGTTATTTTGGTTCTCGCATTCTGCCGTTAGGTCACCGAGGCTTGTTTAACTTGGCTCTTTATTTAATTTTATTTCACGTTGCTTTTATTGCATTTGCATATTTCATGTTTTTATTTTTTATGGTCGCTTCTGGCCTTTCTTTGACATTGACAGTAGCTTTTCGCATTAAAGATTTTTTCCTTTTTGCATTGCTTTGCATTTCAGCTGTTCTTTTGCTTTAGCATTGTTTGTGTGGTTTTTTGGCGTGTGTCTTATTTTTGCGCAGATTGCTCGCCATTTTTACACACTCATTTTAAATGCTAAATGCCTCATTGTTTTTTTCGTTTATTTACGATCTGCTCTGCAGTGCCTTTGTTGATTTTCTTGGTTTTTGCAAGGTTTTTTTTGTTTTGATTTCGATTGTTTTGCTCCACTTTTTTCTTACCTCACTCACCGCATTAATTTGTTTAACAAATTTGCATGGGCACGCACCTACATATGTGCATATGTATGTATGTATGTATGTGCATGCAGGTATGCTCATTTCTTTTAGCCTTGCCAATTTGTCGCGTCTTTTGTGTTCATCGATCGCATCGCTTTTGTTTGGATGACTCAGTTTGTGGTTATTTAAAAAAAACATGTTTAAGATAAAAAAAATACTTACTGATGGCTCGGTTTTATTTTTGGGTTATTGCGTAGCATATAATTTTTTTTCTTTTCGTTTGCTAACTTAACTTTTCTATATTTTTTTTTTTTTTGGTTGACAGCCAGCACTAAAGATTTAATATCAAAATCATTTCAAGCAGTGCTTTGCTAAGATTTTATATTTAATTTTGTGGACTAGAAACTGTGACATGACTGAGAGTGAAAATTCAAGGTCAGCTAATGGACGTTTCACAGCGAGTTTCTTGAAAAAATCATATTCAAAACAAATTTTTACTAATCTGTCACTCACAAATCTATAAATAAGTACTTTTTCTGGGAAATTTTTAAAAACTCAAAAAAATATTTGGAAACATAAAAGTGAGTATGATTTTTTTGGAATGGAAAGGAATGGAATAGAACTTTTGGTTGCCGGAAATCTTCCTAGCACTAAGACAATATTGCTCATTGAATTTAAAGCCAAATGAGAGCATTTAGAGGATAAGGAGAGCCTTGTGGAGGGAAAGTTAATATAGTTCGTTGATACCCAATAATGTATAGCGCGCATCATCTAAGTCCAACCATTTTCCTAATAGCAGTGGCTCCTCGACAGACAATGGCAAACCTCCGAAAGTATTTCCGCCATGAAAAAGCTGATCATAAAAAACCATTTGCCGTACGAAGTCGGCGAGAAATTGTAGAAATCTCCATTTATTTATGGAAAAACATCAAGATGCACCCAAATTACATAAGATTCCGCATATTCAAACGAAAATTCGAAAGTAACTTTACTGCGACGTAATTTTAGACGAGCTACGGAGTGAACTGAGGAGAAAGAGTCAAAATAGCTCACTCCTGGATAAACTGAATAACTAGTTTATATTGGTGTAAATATGGACTAAAATTGAAAAATGAGTAGTTGGAAAAGAGATGTTTGGAAACAAAATATTCAAACAAGCGATGGCAAACTATACTGTCAAATTCATTGAGAAGCGAAGCGCGATACGGTAGTATGAGCCACCTTCAGCATTTCCACAACGAGATAAGCATAGCAATACCCGGCCTCAACAACAACAAAGCTTCTGAAGCCGACGGTATACCAAATGAAGTATACCTGAGACAATACTGAATAGCTGGTGAGGGTGCATTTATCAGTTTTTGGCTAAATTTGGTCTAATAAATACATAACCGAAGTTTGGAATGATCTCGAATTGTGCTCTTCTCAATCTATAAAAGAGGCGATTCTGCATTTTTGCGCCAACTACCGCGTGATAAGCCTTCTCAACATCGCATATGATATTCTTTCGGCGATACTGTGTGAAATACTGAAGCCCATCGTCAATAGACTGTCTAGACTTTACAGGCATTACAGATTAGACATTAGACAGACCTGCCAAATCCTTATGAAAGAATTAGTTCTTACAGTCTTTCGAAACAAAGCGCACTGATAGACATCATTCTTGACTGCACGCAGAGAAGCCACCTATACGACGCCATGTCTGACGTTCCCACGACAGTCGATTCTACGTAATCAGAACGACCCGGATTTATATTCGGTCAAGAACGGTCACTTCAGCGGCACTTCCCGTATATGTACGGGGAATGTTTATGCTGCTACAACAACAATCCCAAGTCTAATTTTGGGGATGCACGGCTATCGGTCTGGAGCACACCAAGCCGGTCGAAACCAAATGAAGTTTAAACAAGTCAACTCTTTTTCGTGCAACTCCTTCAACCTGAAGTTAGAAGGTATGTTAACTGCCTCCAATCTTAAGCAACGAAATGTAAAGCAGCCTTGTAGCGTACGCATATTGACCTAAACACCAGAGTCGTCAGCGCGGCTTCTGGGTCTAGAAACTAAAATTGTCAACCAAAACTCTACGGTGATGCTCCTGTTAATATAGGGTTATTTTGAAATGGATTGCGCTATCGAGAGATCATTAACGATTTTTTATGGCCGGAATTAGATGGTATTGATCTGGACAACGTTTGTTTTCAACAAGACGGCGCTACGTGACACACAATCAACGCAACCATTGATCTTTTACGGGAAAAGTTTCCGGACCGTGTTACCTCTCGAAGAGGTGATCACAATTGGCCACCGAGATCTTGTGATTTAGTACCTTGTGACTTTCTTCTTTGGGGCCACGTGAAAGAGAAGGTCTACGCCAACAGCCCAGAGTCGATTCAAGACCTCAAAGATGGCATTCGTGAGGCTATCGACGACATAGGGCAGTCACTTTGCAATTGCATGGTCGTGGTGGTCATTTGCCTGATGTTATTTTCCACTATTAACGGCATACCTGCCTCTTTATAATGAAATAAACATCCGATCATTTATATTAAAAAATAGCATATCATAAAATCTAAAATTTACATACCAAGTTTAGAGTTTTCAGATTTGCCACAGGCTCGGTAACTTTGTTTAATCACACTTATCCTAATGCAGATTAAATTTATGAAAATAAAATATTCACAAAACTCAACCAAAATGTGAGCTATTTCCAATTTAATCACCAGTAGCCTCTTTAGCTTCACGAAAATGACAAAAAGGCGTTGTGAACACTGAAAAAAAAATCATCAGCAATCACTGAAAAACTTAAATAAATTGTGAGGAAAATTAATTAACACATAGGCGCGCACTGTTCACGTGCTTATCTTCAACAACAATTACACCTCCTTATTGGATTCTCACGAAACAAGGTCAAATGGTGTTTTCTTTCTTTTTTTCCTTCACATTCCGGTAGCTGCTTTTACAACAATTTAACACACGATCATGCCACACACCGATCGACATCGATACCACTGAGCGCGAACACAAACTGGCGAACTGATTAGCCGGCCAGCGCACCAACCGGTTAAGCAATGGCGCCAGGAAAATGAATAAAATACGAAAAGATGAGCCAGCTAGCGGGCAGAAGCGCTGGGCGAAGTGGGAGGCGCAAAATAGTGCTGAACTATTTACTACTTTCTGATGCAACACTTAAGAGCATTAAAGTGTTGGAAAATGGGGAAGAAGCACCACACCACTGACGCGCTGAGCCACTGCATGGTTGGAGGGTGGAGGATGGAGAGGAACGCAGGCCAACAGCAACGCACTTCATTTTCTGCGTATTGCAAGCAAAAGCAGTTCCAAAATCTCCCGATGCACTTGCTGCTACTTTTTCCACGCTACAGATGTAACTACAGATCTATTATACGAGTACGTATGTTTGTATGGAAGTAGTGTGGAAATGCGCATAGGTATTAGTGCTTCTAACATTTTCCACTTATTATGTTAACACGCAATTAGAGCTGGTGGACCCGAGGCAAAGGCGGATAGTAAATGGAGACCAAGATGCGTTGAAATGAGAAGTGGAAATGTGCTAAAGATGACATGGAAGATGGGAGGATTACATAGAGAAGGGATAGTAGGTAGGCAGTGTGTTGACAAACGGCTGGCAGTAGCTTGAGGCGTAAAGTGGACACAAGTGGAGAGTGGAGGTGTGCAAGGCGGTGTAAAAGACGCGCTCGACATAAAAAGGCTAGCGCGGCGGTGGATTGGTATGTGGAGCGTTGATGTAGTGTAGTGAAGTGGAGTAGAGTGAAGTGGTATGGCGTGTATTGGAGTGGCTGGTAAATGCAGTAGCGCAAAGAATTTCTGCGAAAGAACGCGCAACAAACACTCGAGTGTCGGCTCGGCGAGGAAGAACCATAGAGCATAGTTAGGCTATGTAAGTAAAAATGTAAAAACTTTAAACAGCAAAAACTAAATAGAGTGTTGAAAAACAAACACAACAATCGAAGCAAAACAACGCTAAGTGACGCAGCGACTACTGGTCTTCAAAGAAGCGAGAAATAGAACTGAAAAGCAAAGCGAAGACGAAGCCGTGTTGGGGCCATAATAAACGTAAGTTAGGTAGATATGTATGTATGTGTGCGGTGTGTATGAGTATAATATAAATTTTCAAGCATTTTATTCAACACAAACCACTCACTCATCTTTGCTCGTGACAATTGCAACTGCATTAGTAGTGAAAATAAATATTAACGCTTATTATTTCAAGGCGACAAGGGAGCCACGCTGTGATTTGCGTGGGAATTTCATGAATTTTCTGTATTAATCATTTACAAGACGTAACCGCAAGATGAAATGAGCGTAAATGATATTGTAAATTACAACAAAAATAAATAAATGAGGTTGGGCAGTGGTGCAGAATAAGAATGAGAAATGAAAATAACAAAAAACGTCTCAGCCAGCTACCGTACGAGAAAAGCGTTGGAGAAATACAAACAACAGACATACGAAGTAATACATACATACATACATACAAAACAACGAGAAAAGTTCAATAAGATGCAGAAAGTCATAAGAACTCCTTGCCGAACAGGCAAAATAGAAGAAAACATGGAAACAGTGTTGCCAGATATATAGATTGAAATTCGGCGTGGATATGAAAAAATATTGTATTTTTTCGAAGCTCAATGCCGCTATTGGCCAGATAAAGCAAAATTATTGGTCTCTTGAGAAAGCCTCAAATAAATTAAGTGTGATCAGATTGGAGATGCTTTGCGAATAGGGTTTCTTCCACAGATCCCGCGTGACTCTTGTCAAAGTAAATTTAAATTTTAATAATTTTTTTTCAATATTCATTGACATTTCATCCTGGAAGAACTTACTGCTCAACAACGTTTACAAATCCTACAAATGTATTACGAAAATCGACGCTCTGTGCACAGTGTTCATCGCGCGCTCAGGCGCTATCCATCCTACCGAACGCACTATTCAGCAAACCATCGGCAAAATTGAGAGTAATTTTACATTACAGCCCGAAGTGAAGGGAATATTGCGGCTGTAAATGAGAGTTTTGCCGAGGACCCGGGAAAATCGCTTCGGCGCCGATCTCAACAATTTGGCCTATTTTATGGCACTACTTGGACGATTTTACACAGCAGATCTTAGTTTGAAAGCCTATAAAATACAGCAAAACCAAGATTTAAACCACGCCGATCTTCCAAAGCGTCATAGTTTCCGTCAATGGGCCCTTGAGGCCCATTTTTGACTTAATGGCTCGTCGATAAGCAAAATCGCCGAACTTGGGCTAAAGAGCAATCCGAAGCTATTCAAGAACAGCCATTACATCCATTGAAAACAACCGTTAGCTTGGCTTACGGGCTGGAGGAATCATCGGGGCATATTTCTTCCAAGACAAGGCTGGCGCCAATGTAACAGTGAATGGCGAACGCTATCGCGCTATGATAAACTTAATTGACTTTTTGAAGCCGAAAATTGAAGCCCGGCAACAACTCCGTGGTTCCAACAAGACGGCGGACGACGCTTCTTGCCATACAGCCCGTGAAACAATGGATTTACTGCGTTATTGTTGCTGTGAGGAATTTATCTCTCATCTCAGACCAGTGGATTGGCCACCAAGATTGTGAGATATCACACCTTCGGACTTTTATTTGTGGTGGTATGTAAAGTCTAAAAGCTTTGTGGATAAACCAGCTTCGATTGAGGCATTGAAAGCCAACATTACTAAAGTTATTCGCGACATACCGCCCGAAGCCCTTCAACGAGTCATTCAAAATTGGTGTTTACGGATGGCCGAATTACGGCGCAGTTGTGGCCAACATTTGAAAGGGATTATCTTCTAAAAGTAAATGACATGAATGATTCTACAATTTGAATTTTGTTGTTTTATTTCAATTCAAGATCCGATACCTCTTCATTGATCACCCTTCATTTCCTAATTTAGAGTCATCGTGGCGTGTTCGGGCCAGCAGAGGCGTTTTGTCGGAAAATAGTTTTTTTTTGGAAGAGATACCGAGACTGTGACACAATAAGCTCTTACTATTATAAGACCTTTTGCGAAAAGGAGCTGCGCATCTCTAATTCGTGATTTATTGCAAATCATGCGTCTGATCATAACGAGATGGGAGCACTTGGAAAGCGTGATCTATGTAGCTTTGATTAGTTAGTCAACCTTCCGTTATTATTTCAAAGTTTTCAAGATGCCACGTATCTAAGCAAAGTGTGCATAATTTTTGGAATGAATATGGAATTTCATATCGAATGTTCGCGAAGCGTTTCAAATTCCCTCCAAATGCGGTAAAAATTATTAGTATCCTGTTCGGAGAAACTTGCGCACCCAAAGATATGCCAAAAGAGTCCAAAGGATAAGAAACTTGAAACCAAAAAATGTTTACTATATGGCTGCCTGAACAAAATCTTAATTCAATAAAGTTTAGGCAAATATTTCCTATTGAGTTTCTTAAATATTTATCTCGATTCATTTATACTGCTACAAACAACCGTTATCTAAACAAGCTTAGTGCGAACGCGCACGCTGATATAAAAATACAAAAAAAGGTTTCAATGAAATTGTGAATATAAAATTATTTGGCAACTCTACCGCTAATAGACAACCAAGAAGTCACAAGTCATTGCTACTTTTACACTTCCTCCTCCACTCTTAATAACAATAATAAAAACACTCACACGTTACCACACATGCAATACATACATACATACTTATGTATGTGCATAATAAATAAAAATAAGTAGGTATGAAAACGTGTACTTTGGTGTTTTTTTACATATTCACGCCCTTTTTTCAACTTTCAAGTCATCCGCGTCCGGAGTTCAATTTACATGCGTTCGCCAACGTCAACGTGGAGCTCTACTACAACAACAAACGCAATCGCAACAACAATTTCTTATGCAGCTACAAATAAGCTGCATACATTGATTGTCGCTGTTTACCTGTGCCTCCGCCACTTCTTCGCCGCCGACCACCACTCGTCACCGTCTTACAAAGTAAATTAAGTAAATTTGCGGTTTCAGTCTCAATGACTTCCACAAAAAACACACAGGCACACACAGTTCGAGCATTGCCAATCCCTCGGGCAATGGAGTCGAGTGCAAAGCCCATGAGTATTGTAATTGTACTTGTAAAATCAGCCATGACCCGCGAAGCCGACGAAGGCACCGATCTACGCGAGTATTGCACCTAAACGCGAGTAGGAGTACCTAACTGCAGTGGCTTCTGTGTATTGGATATTTACGAGCTGCAGCTATGCAGCTTTTAGCATGCCTTGGAATTGTTCAACTTCTGTGCTCGAGTTCTCTTAAACTGAAAAATCTTATTTTAAATTCATAAGTTCTATATTTGCGGACTAGATATACATGAATACATATATATACATTTGTGCCTATGTATGTATGTATTTACGTACGTAGTCTTGTTGAAGCAACGTTAAGCAGGGTGTAACACAGCAGCCTCCAACTTCACTTATGTAATAAAATTTTTTTTAATATTTGCACAATTTTAGCATGAAACCAAAGAGTGAAAAGCAGCAAAAACAACATAGAAAACCAGTAGCAGTCTGATATAATAAATGGTCATTAAGTAAATTAAATACACCCATACACACACATAATTGTGTACTAATGGTGCTAGAGAAGTGTGTGTAAAGGACTTAGGACTTAGTAAGGAGGCTTAAGCCCCATTGAGGCTTATATAAATGCTTAATAAAGATTCGAATGCTACTTATTCACTTACAATTCACTATTCGCTTCTATCACCCAAGTAACGAATGTCGAATGATTTTTTTTTATTAGTATTGTTTTAAGAATACTTGATTTTCTATGAACTACGTGGTGGTTAAAGTTTGAAGCAAAGCTCATTGCATGCGATGTAAGAGAAGAATGAGGTGATGCCTATAGTGATACCGTTACTTTGCTCTTAGTGTATTTGTCAGGACAGCACCTGATTTTCGTAGACGTCACTCAGAGTACAATTGAATGCATTAGTGTGACCAGATTTACCATTTTCGTAATTTGCTTTAGCTTCTGTCTTTGATCTCTGAAGACCTCTGAGTAGATCTTGTGGTGCCAATGAGCCAAGGTGGTTGCTTCTTAACACAGCAATCTAATTAGTCAAGAAAATCATAGGGACTGCCTGGTCATGCTTCTACGTCGTCGCCTCTGCCGATTATTCATGCTGTGAAGGTTATGCTACGTGTTTGATGGGACCAAGTTGGTGTTATTTATTGTGAGCTGTTAAAACCAAGCGAAACCATCACTGGAGATTGGTATCGACTTCAATTGATGCGAGCACTGCACGAGGAGCGGCCGCAACACGCGGAGAGGCATGAAAAAGTGATTCTACAGCATGACAACGCTCGGCTACTCGTTGCCAAACCCGTTAAAACCTACCTGGAAACACCGAAATGGCACATAGTCCTACCTCACCAGCCAGTATCCATCCAGATATTGCAGACATCAAACATGACTTGATTCCGTGGATAGCCTCGATCGATGAACAGTTTTACCGCGACGGTATACGAGATCTATCAGAAAGATGGGAAAAAGTAGTAGCCAGCGATCGGCAATACTTTCAATGATTCACTTGTAACCATTTTTTCAGAATAAAGTTGTATTTTCATCAAAAAAACAGCGAGAACTTAGTAGCTCACCTAAATTTAAAATGTTTTCAATCTCTATCAGTCTTGTATGGTATCTAAGAAAAACATAAATTTTTAAAATAAATAAAAAAATCATATTTTGTTACATTTTTTTGTCTTTCAATAGAATTTTGAACTTCAAAATATTTATATACAAACATACATATACATGTACAGTTGGGCATATATATGTATAAGTCTGTTTACCCTATAAGTTCCCTAAAACCGTAATAATAGTACTAAAAAACCATGTGAAGAAACAAAACAAAAACAATCTGAACTACATATATATATAGTTAGAAGTATCTTTGAAAATAACAAATAAAACTACTGAAAAATATGTATCTTACCTTTTTTCTTATATTCCTCTTATATTCAGCTGACTCCCTACCATTACTGTAAATAAGAAGACAAAAGAAAAAATATATTAGTTCTTGTTAGACTATTTATTTACAAATAAACTTAGACATAGTGGTACTAAAAATAACACCCAAATCTTATCAAATCTATTAGCAGTTTCTTACACAATAAAACCGAATTCACACCCAATCGTTCAAATCCCATCACCGCCACTCAAATCCACATTAGAACACCCGCCAGTGCCTAGACAAGATTGTAAATGCGTATGTACATATTTACTCATAACTGTACGACCAAAATCAGGTACACGATGACCGACCGGTCTTCCTTGAAATTACGTGTGTAACAATTAGCTTTCTTTCCGGTATGTCACACACAAGTCGGCATGACCCAGAAGCAACAAAACACTGGGCACTTACGCTGCTAATATGTACATACATACGCATACATACATCCATACATACATACATATATAGTATATGCATATGTAGGTGCAATCAGAAACGTGTAGTTGTTCTGGGTTTGTTTCCATTCACAGAAAATGTTGGTTACCAATTGTTTACTTTTGTACGAAAACTTTTGGAAATGAAAACTAGCGGCAATTTAGTGTTGTAAGAGTTTCTAGGAAATACACTCGAACGGCTAAGTTAATGAAAAGAACAAGCGTTACTGGTGTGGCCCAAAGTGGCGTGTTAAAATTTGACTGGGCATACAACTCTTTATTAACTTCACTGTAGGAAAAATCTGAGCGAGTGAAACGAATTCCTTATGTATTACTGAGACCACTTTGAAGTACTTCGCTGAGAAGCGAAAAATCGCCATTTTCACGCATTACGACTGTATCCTATTGAGGTGACTAAGGCTTCTGATGAAGTAGTGAAGCAATTGGAATAGGACTGTAGAGAAAATGTGACAAAGGGCGCAAAATTAATCAACAAATTTTTGAAGAACTTCTTTACTAAATTTTTTTTTTATTCCGATTTATTACATCTGTCACATTTCGACACTTAGTATTATAATTTTTATAAAAATCATGGAAATATAAGCGTAACATTAAATCATTATTTAAAGAACGTTTTCTTTTTACGGCAAAAAAATTTTGAGGGACAGAAGACCCGCTTATGTTGAGCTTTACGCTGCCATTTTTCAAAAATTGTAACTCTTCCGATAGGATTATTCATTTTACGCCACCTTATATAATTGGCGCTTATACTTTTTAATTTGGTTGTTGGGCCAAACTGTTCCTTCTATGTATTAATGGTGAACGCCTTGTTGTTTTCCCACAATTGGAGGAACGTACAGTTTCAAGCCGACTCCGAACGGCAGATGGTTTTTCAGTAGGAACTTTTTCATAACAGACATACACTGAGAGATTTGCCATTGCCAGCCTGAGGAGCGACGTTAGTAGACAAATATTTCTTTCATTTGGTGTTTCAGATTAAATGT